>JAVJIF010034712.1:0-130242 GCA_038442645.1 Agave tequilana
GAAAAAAAAAATGTGTATCCTCTAATTAAGCTGGGTATTTATGCCTCATGAAGCATAAGTATTCACGCCTAAAAGGGGTACATCGTATAAATAAAAACCTTAGTTTCGTGGCCTTATCTGCTCGAGTATTTAAGTCCTTAGGGGTGTTTTCTCACCTGGTGCCCTAAAACTGTCCCGTTTGGTGTCACCGACTGAATGCTTGTTACATGGGCAGATTAGAAAGCCTATGAAATTGAGGAATAAAAAAAAAGTATATATAAATAAATATAAGGCATAAGAGTTAGAGTTAATGAACCCTTAGTTAAAATTTTTACAGTCACAAGGTGCATATGAATAGGGTAAAGTAATAGACTAGATGAGAAGTACAATTTGACTCCTTACTTTAATTGATAACAAATTTTTGAATAGAGACTAAGTTTAAGAATGAAAAATTCGGTTTTCCTATAACTTATAGATTGCTTAGATCTTACAATCATATTTCAAATATTTTTCTCTTTCAAAATGCTTTTCGAAAATACTAACTCTTTATTTTCTTTTCTTTATGGATTTTGTGGGTGCAATCCGCTGAAAACCCTCACGAGACAAAATCATCCTCTAGGGGAAACCTAGAGGTTTAACGGCTTGTTGCACATGCTCAGTGCAATCGCGTGACCTGCGAAAGTGGTCCAATAATCCTTAGTATAGTTTAGTTGTTTTGCTCGAGGACGAGCAAAAGATAGGTATGGGGGTGTCATTGGTCACTAATGTTGAATATTTAATATCATATTTTCATACTTGTTTTAGAATAAAAGCCTGCATTGTCCTAATTAATTGTTTGATTATTTGCAGGCCCAATCCTTAAGGAGATGAAGAGAAATGAGCCCAAAAGCCCACCAGAATCTGAATTAAATCAGAGTTAATTCGCACATATAAAATCAGGGCAAAATCAAGAGGTTGAAACCGGTTGAGAAGAATCCTCTCAGAATCGATCGGTTAAAGCCAAGAATCCAAGGCCATTTCGTCAGAATCCGGAGCTCAAACGAAGAAACCAACAAAGGATAAAGTCAGAAGAAACTCCCAGAATGACCCACCAACAGGGTGTGGCCATCTGGCCACACCCTGGCCGCGGAAAACGCGGCTAGGGCCGCGTTTCTGCTGCTTTGTTGGGGAGTTAGGGGGAGCGTTTGCTCCCCCGACCTCCCCGGATCTTGGTGGTTGGGTTTTTCTGCCTATAAAAGGCCATTATGTGCACTGAAAATGGACGCCAAGGCAAATTAGGATTTAGCCTAGTCTTAATTCTTTATAGTTTAGGTTTTTCTTTTCTTTTTATGTAATTTGTATGTAACTTAGGGTAGAAGAAGATTCATGTAAGTAAGAGAGAGGGGCTGATGTGAGAGTGACACCGACGATGTACCCTACTCCTTTCTTTCATTGTCTCAGCAAGTAATAAAGGTAAATGCTTCATTTGTTTTCTATTCTGCTGTACTTTACATTTGTTTTGCTTTCCTCTTCTCTTCTACTTTACCTTGGTTGTATTTGTTGAGTGTACAAGGTGAATTCCAAAGCAAGTATAAACTAAGCTACGTGAGAGCCAGCGATAGTTCATGAAGACGTTCTCCTCTTCCAAGATCCGCATCACTTCGTTCTTCTTATGCTTGACGATATAATGTGCGGGGACCGAGCTCGAGTTTATGATCTATGCGTTGAACGCCTCCGAAGAAAAAAGGTAGAACTTGCAAAAAGGTTTCCAAGTAAGTCATCAATCAACTAGGTAAGTATCTCTTCACTTTTCTTTCTTTCTTTTCTTTCTGAGTTTAGGATCACCAACCACTTCTTCCAAATCGTTTTCGTTCTTCTTTCCACTCATTGTACATAGTCGCTTTCTTTGTTTTCTGAATTTTCCACCTTCTTCATCTTCCATTTTCTTCTAACTTTAATATAACTTTCTTTTTCATTTTCATAACTAAAAATAGAGAAGAACCTTCGTTTTATTTTCTTAAAAGATTTCAATAAAGAACTGTAACGCTTCCATCGCAAACCCTCCTTGTGGATCACGACCCGCATAGCCACTTGCTATAGCGGAAGAATTGAGCACTTGCACATTTTCTTTCTTAAGTTCTATAATCTCGTATTTTTTTTGTGCAGGTTTAGCATCAATCAAATTTTGGCGCCGTTGCCGAGGAGGGTTTAAACGGTTTTTATTGAAATCTGAATTTTTATTGAAAATTTTTTAGAACTAAACGAATTTTCTTCTCTGTTGTAGGTTACAGGGCAAGCAAAGCAGGAAAATAAGTTTGCAGTGACATACAAGTGGCCTTGGGCCTCTGCTCTAGAAAGCAGAGACCCATTGCCCTCTGAATTGCCGCGTTTCCACGGCAAAAGCCGCGGATCCGCGGCAATAAAGAGCTGACTACTAACAGGTTTTTGCAAGGCTGCTAGCTTTGCAAATTCTAATTTGCTGCAATTATTTATTTCTTATATGCCATCACAAACACCTGCAATAATCAACAGTAAAAAGTTTGTTGCAAAAGTTAAAAATTGATTAGACGTTTGCATTTTAGGCACGTGCCTTTTCAATTCATTACTTTTACTGTTGAAGAGTGCTGGAGCAAGGTACGTATGCATTGCCATAGGACACTTCTTGGTTGATTTATACACTTTGAGTGAATCTTACATATCTTGTACACTTGCACAAATTGATCTTAAGGGCACTAACCCATTAACAAGATAAGGTGGGGTTTGATCACCCTTCCTTAGCCCAAAAATCACATTCCAAGCACTCACTAACCCAAGCCTAACTAAAATTGAGTAGACGTTGGCCCTAGGGACATCTTAGACTCAATTAGGATATTATCCTAAGGGGGAAAATGTTGGAATCTAACTCCTGCAAAATCAGTGTCTAGGAAAGGGATTGAGGGCCGAAAGCCCGAAGGTTGGTGGTTATTTAATTAAGGAACGTCTTTGACGGAAAACTCCCACCAACCTTGCCCTGACCTGGTTGATTAGCTTGTGGTTAAAGTCTACATTAGACCTCCCGTGGACAGTCTAACCAGTTAGGAGTCGTCTAGGTCCTAAGTCTACCCTAATTTAGGCTAGAATTTTTTTTCTTTTTTTTGTTTGTTTATCTGTTTGTTTTTCTTTGTTGTATTCTATTGTGTGATATGGACTATAATAATAATTTTTTCAACTACAATAATAATCCATATTACACACCGACTTCATTTTCGGATATTACCAACCCGGCATATCATAACTTTGACCAACCTAGTGTGCCGGATTGGTCTTATCCGAATCAATATGACCCATACCCCCATTAATAACTATAATTTCCATAATGATTTCAACTCTTCACCGAGTCAGTGGGGATTCACCTCCCCCGAGCAAAATTTCCAACCACCTTACCCTCCTTCTCCACCCAGTCCACATTATGTTCAAGATTCATACTCAGTTCCACCCGTCCAAAATAGGAAACCATCAATTATGGAAATGAGTATGCGTGAGTCCAAACACAAATCCCAAATCTGATGGACTCGCAATTTCACTACCACTTCCAAGACAATTCTTCATTTTTTCATCAAAACAATGAACATATCAACTATGAAAAGATGCTTGAAGCCATGACTCAGGCGCAAAACAC
Source organism: Agave tequilana (assembly GCA_038442645.1). Taxonomy (NCBI): domain Eukaryota; kingdom Viridiplantae; phylum Streptophyta; class Magnoliopsida; order Asparagales; family Asparagaceae; genus Agave; species Agave tequilana. The sequence continues at coordinate 3,617 of JAVJIF010034712.1, forward strand.
TCGTAATCGTGACATAGATATGATGGTCGAATCTCTACGTTCCCACCGTCCTGATGTCACTAACTATTCTGTTAGAGCCGAAGAGTCATGTAGTTTAGAAATCAGATTCCATTTCAGAACAACCATGTGAACTTACCCAAACTCCAATGATATTGATAGTTTGGCTAGTTTTCCTTTTCCTGAAATAGAACTTGAAAATGATTATGATCCTGAACCCCAACTTAGTGATTCAATTCTATTTCCTGATTCGATTATGACTCCGGTATCTTCGCCTGACTTCTATCTTTTCCCGGAGTCAACATTGGATCCTGTACCAATTCATAAAGAAATTGAATCACCCATCTTTGAGGATCATGTTGAACTTGACCAACTTTACAATTTGAAAATCCCATGGATAAATTGGCAAGTTCTCCATTTTTTGATATTGAACTCAATGAGATATGTGACCTAGATTCTCACATATGTGATCCAGTTCAACTTTCTGAATCAATATTGACTCCTGTTTTATTACCAAACTTGAATAATATTCTAGAGTCAGTTTTGATTCCCCCACCTATCATTCCTGAACTGGAATCACCCATATTAGGTCACATTCCATTGTTGGAAAATACATGTGGACTTGAGTTTCAACTTCTTGACTTGGACCCAATTCCTGAACAATTTTGACTCTTAAACCTTTACTTGACTTAAGTCACCTTCCTGAGTCGGTATTAGTTCCTGTCCTCCTGAGTCCAAGTCAACTGTTCTATCATTTTATACTCCATTCTGGGACGAGGTGGTTGACAAATTTGACTCCGAAATTAGTTATGGAATATGAAAATTAGATGGGGTTAAATACTTAATAGATCCTTTATGGATTCATCTTCTTAATGGGTTATATAAAGATATTTGTGGTGGGTTCCTCCGAGACCCAAGAAAAGTTGATTGGGCCGCGTTTCGTGGACTAATCAGACCACCACCGGAACCACCACCTTAAGGTAACCTTTTCCTTCCCTTTCTTCTTTTTCATGCATCTATGCATTAATTCATACATTGAGGACAATGCATGAGATAGGTGTGGGGGAGGGTCCTAACATAACTTTTCTTTTTCTTTAAAAAAATTAAAAATAACAAAAAATAACAAAAAATACATTTTTTTACTTTTAAAAACTTTTTGAAAAATAGAAACAATATTTTGACTTATTTTGTAAGAAATTAAGTTAATTTAAGGAATAGAAAAATTCAAATTAGGATTTCTTATACTTGGTCAAATAAGATTATTTGTTTGATTTTTAGAGTTAGGAGATAATTTGTCAAGTAATTTGGTCTTGATCTTTACCTTGATGAAATATGCACACTTCATACACTTACACACTTAGGGTTCAAAAACAAGATTCTTATGCCTTATAAAAAATATATATATAAACAAATCTAATTATTGATTAGTTAGGTGCTTTGGCCTAAGAAAGCCTTAGTATTTATGCAAAAGATAATTAGATGAGTTTGAAAAAAAAAATGTGTATCCTCTAATTAAGCTGGGTATTTATGCCTCATGAAGCATAAGTATTCACGCCTAAAAGGGGTACATCGTATAAATAAAAACCTTAGTTTCGTGGCCTTATCTGCTCGAGTATTTAAGTCCTTAGGGGTGTTTTCTCACCTGGTGCCCTAAAACTGTCCCGTTTGGGTGTCACCGACTGAATGCTTGTTACATGGGCAGATTAGAAAGCCTAATGAAATGAGGAATAAAAAAAAAGTATATATAAATAAATATAAGGCATAAGAGTTAGAGTTAATGAACCCTTAGTTAAAATTTTCACAGTCACAAGGTGCATATGACTTAGGGTAAGTAATAGATTAGATGAGAAGTACAATTTGACTCCTTACTTTAATTGATAACAAATTTTGAATAGAGACTAAGTTTAAGAATGAAAAATTCGGTTTTCCTATAACTTATAGATTGCTTAGATCTTACAATCATATTTCAAATATTTTTCTCATTCAAAATGCTTTTCAAAAATACTAACTCTTTATTTTCTTTTCTTTATGGATTTTGTGGGTGCAATCCGCTGAAAACCCTCACGAGACAAACTCATCTTCTAGGGAAACCTAGAGGTTTAACGGCTTGTTGCACATGCTCAGTGCAATCGCGTGACCTGCGAAAGTGGTCCAATAATCCTTAGTATAGTTTAGTGTTTTGCTCGAGGACGAGCAAAAGATAGGTATGGGGTGTCATTGGTCACTAATGTTGAATATTTAATATCATATTTTCATACTTGTTTAGAATAAAGCCTGCATTGTCCTAATTAATTGTTTGATTTATTTGCAGGCCCAATCCTTAAGGAGATGAAGAGAAATGAGCCCAAAAGCCCACCAGAATTCTGAATTAAATCAGAGTTAATTCGCACATATAAAATCAGGGCAAAATCAAGAGGTTGAAACCGGTTGAGAAGAATCCCTCAGAATCGATCGGTTAAAGCCAAGAATCCAAGGCCATTTCGTCAGAATCTGGAGCTCAAACGAAGAAACCAACAAAGGATAAAGTCAGAAGAAACTCCAGAATGACCCACCAACAGGGTGTGGCTGGCCGCGGAAACGCGCTAGGTTCCCATTTTCGCGGCTTTGTTGGGGAGTTAGGGGGAGCGTTTGCTCCCCCGACCTCCCCGGGATCTTGGTGGGGGTTTTCTGCCTATAAAAGGCCATTATGTGCACTGAAAATGGACGCCAAGGCAGATTAGGATTTAGCCTAGTTTTAATTCTTTATAGTTTAGGTTTTTCTTTTCTTTTTATGTAATTTGTATGTAACTTAGGGTAGAAAAAGATTCATGTAAGTAAGAGAGAGGGGCTGATGTTGAGAGTGACACCGACGATGTACCCTACTCCTTTCTTTCATTGTCTCAGCAAGTAATAAAGGTAAATGCTTCGTTTGTTTTCTATTCTGCTGTACTTTACATTTGTTTTGCTTTCCTCTTCCTCTTCTACTTTACCTTGGTTGTATTTGTTGAGTGTACAAGTGAATTCCAAAGCAAGTATAACTAAGCTACGTGAGAGCCAGCGATAGTTCATGAAGACGTTCTCCTCTTCAAGATCCGCATCACTTCGTTCTTCTTATGCTTGACGATATAATGTGCACGGGGACCGAGCTCGAGTTTATGATCTATGCGTTGAACGCCTCCGAAGAAAAAGGTAGAACTTGCAAAAAGGTTTCCAAGTAAGTCATCAATCAACCTAGGTAAGTATCTCTTCACTTTTCTTTCTTTCTTTTCTTTCTTAGTTTAGATCACCAACCACTTCTTCCAAATCATTTTCATTCTTCTTTCCACTTCATTGTACATAGTCGCTTTCTTTTTTTTTTGAATTTTCCACCTTCTTCATCTTCCATTTTCTTCTAACTTTAATATAACTTTCTTTTTCATTTTCATAACTAAAAACAGAGAAGAACCTTCGTTTTATTTTCTTAAAAGATTTCAATAAAAAATTGTAACGCTTCCATCGCAAACCCTCCTTGTGGATCACGACCCGCATAGCCACTTGCTATAGCGGAAGAATTGAGCACTTGCACATTTTCTATCTTAAGTTCTATAATCTCGTATTTTTTTGTGCAGGTTTAGCATCAATCAAATTTTGGCGCCGTTACCGGGGAGGGTAAAACGGTTTTTATTGAAATCTGAATTTTTTATTGAAAATTTTTTAGAACTAAACGAATTTTCTTCTCTGTTGCAGGTTACAGGCAAGCAAAGCAGGAAAATAAGTTTGCAGTGACATACAAGTGGCCTTGGGCCTCTGTTCTAGAAAGCAGAGACCCATTGCCCTCTGAATTACCGCGTTTCCACGGCAAAAGCCGCGGATCCGCGGCAATAAAGAGCTGACTACTAACAGGTTTTTGCAGGGCTGCTAGCTTTGCAAATTCTAATTTGCTGCAATTATTTATTTCTTATATGCCATCACAAACACCTGCTAATAATCAACAGTAAAAAGTTTGTTGCAAAAGTTAAAAATTGATTAGACGTTTGCTTTTTAGGCACGTGCCTTTTCAATTCATTTACTTTTACTGTTGAAGAGTGCTGGAGCAAGGTACGTATGCATTGCATTTAGCATAGGACTCACTTCTTGGTTGATTTATATCGCTTTGAGTGAATCTTACATATCTTGTACACTTGCACAAATTGATCTTAAGGGCACTAACCCATTAACAAGATAAGGTGGGGGTTTGATCACCCTTCCTTAGCCCAAAAGTCACATTCCAAGCACTCACTAACCCAAGCCTAACTAAAATTGAGTAGACGTTGGCCCTAGGGACATCTCGGACTCAATTAGGAGATTATCCTAAGGGGAAAAATGTTGGAATCTAACTCCTGCAAAATCAGTGTCTAGGAAGGGATTGAGGGCCGAAAGCCCGAAGGTTGGTGGTTTATTTAATTAGGAACGTCTTTGACGGAAAACCTCCCACCAACCTTGCCCTGACCTGGCTGATTAGCTTGTGGTTAAAGTCTACATTAGACCTCCCGTGGACAGTCTAACCAGTTAAGAGTCGTCTAGGTCCTAAGTCTACCCTAATTTAGGCTAGAATTTTTTTTTCTTTTTTTTGTTTGTTTATCTGTTTGTTTTTCTTTGTTTGTATTCTATTGTGTGATATGGACTATAATAATAATTTTTTCAACTACAATAATAATTCATATTACACACCGACTTCATTTTCGGATATTACCAACCCGGCATATCATAACTTTGACCAACCTAGTGTGCCGGATTGGTCTTATCCGAATCAATATGACCCATACCCCCCATCTAATAACTATAATTTCCATAATGATTTCAACTCTTCACCGAGTCAGTAGGGATTCACCTCCCCCGAGCATAATTTTCAACCACCTTGCCCTCCTTCTCCACCCAGTCCACATTATGTTCAAGATTCATACTCAGTTCCACCCGTCCAAAATAGGAAACCATCAATTTTGGAAATGAGTATGCGTGAGTCAAACACAAATCCCAAAATCTGATGGACTCACAATTTCACTACCACTTCCAAGACAATTCTTCATCTTTTCATCAAAACAATGAACATATCAACTATGAAAAGATGCTTGAAGCCATGACTCAGGCGCAAAACACTCGTAATCGTGACATAGATATGATGGTCGAATCTCTACGTTCCCACCGTCCTGATGTCACTAACTATTCTGTTAGAGCCGAAGAGTCATGTAGTTTTGGAAATCAAGATTCCATTTCAGAACAACCATGTGAACTTACCCAAACTCCAAATGATATTGATAGTTTGGCTAGTTTTCCTTTTCCTGAAATAGAACTTGAAAATGATTATGATCCTGAACCCCAACTTAGTGATTCAATTCCATTTCCTGATTCGATTATGACTCCGGTATCTTCGCCTGACTTCTATCTTTTCCCGGAGTCAACATTGGATCCTGTACCAATTCATAAAGAAATTGAATCACCCATCTTTGAGGATCATGTTGAACTTGACCAACTTTACAATTTTGAAAATCCCATGGATAAATTGGCAAGTTCTCCATTTTTGATATTGAACTCAATGAGATATGTGACCTAGATTCTCACATATGTGATCCAGTTCACTTTCTGAATCAATATTGACTCCTGTTTTATTACCAAACTTGAATAATATTCTAGAGTCAGTTTTGATTCCCCCACTATCATTCCTAAACTGGAATCACCCATATTAGGTCACATTCCATTGTTGAAAAATACATGTGGACTTGAGTTTCAACTTCTTGACTTGGACCCAATTCCTGAACCAATTTTGACTCTTGAACCTTTACTTGACTTAAGTCACCTTCCTGAGTCGGTATTAGTTCCTGTCCTTCCTGAGTCCAAGTCAACTGTTCTATCATTTCATACTCCATTCTTAGACGAGGTGGTTGACAAATTTGACTCCAAAATTAGTTATGGAATATGGAAATTAGATGGGAATACTTAATAAAGATCCTTTATGGATTCATCTTCTTAATGGGTTATATTAAAGATATTTGTGGTGGGTTCCTCTGAGACCCAAGAAAAGTTGATTGGGCCGCGTTTCGTGGACCAATCAGACCACCACCGGAACCACCACTTTAAGGTAACCTTTTCCTTCCCTTTCTTCTTTTTCATGCATCTATGCATTAATTCATACATTGAGGACAATGCATGAGATAGGTGTGGGGGAGGGTCTAACATAACTTTCTTTTTTTCTTTAAAAAAACAAAAAAAAACAAAAAAAACATTTTTTTTACTTTTAAAACTTTTTGAAAAATAGAAACAATATTTTGACTTATTTTTGTAAGAAATTAAGTTAATTTTAAGGAATAGGAAAATTCAAATTAGGATTTCTTATACTTGGTCAAAATAAGATTATTTGTTTTATTTTTAGAGTTAGGAAGATAATTTGTGAAAGTAATTTGGTCTTGATCTTTACCTTGATGAAATATGCACACTTCATACACTTACACACTTAGGTTTCAAAAACAAAGATTCTTATGCCTTATAAAAAAATATATATATATAAACAAATCTAATTATTGATTATCTAGGTGCTTTTGCCTAAGAAAGCCTTAGTATTTATGCAAAGATAATTAGATGAGTTTGAACAAAAAAATGTGTATCCTCTGATTAAACTGGGTATTTATGCCTCATGAAGCATAAGTATTCACGCCTAAAAGGGGTACATCGTATAAATAAAAACCTTGGTTTCGTGGCCTTATCTGCTCGAGTATTTAAGTCCTTAGGGGTGTTTTCTCACCTGGTGCCCTAAAACTGTCCGGTTTGGGCGTCACCGACTGAATGCTTGTTACATGGGCAGATTAGAAAGCCTAATGAAATTGAGGAATAAAAAAAAGTATATATAAATAAATATAAGGCATAAGAGTTAGAGTTAATGAACCCTTAGTCAAAATTTCACAGCCACAAGTGCATATGACTTAGGGTAAAGTAATAGACTGATGAGAAGTACAATTTGACTCCTTACTTTAATTGATAACAAATTTTTGAATAGAGACTAAGTTAGGAATGAAAAATTCGGTTTTCCTATAACTTATAGATTGCTTAGATCTTACAATCATATTTCAAATATTTTTCTCTTTCAAAATGCTTTTCGAAAATACTAACTCTTTATTTTCTTTTCTTTATGGATTTTGTGGGTGCAATCCGCTGAAAACCCTCACGAGACAAAACTCGTCCTCTAGGGGAAACCTAGAGGTTTAACGGCTTGTTGCACATGCTCAGTGCAATCGCGTGACCTGCGAAGTGGTCCAATAATCCTTAGTATAGTTTAGTTGTTTTGCTCGAGGACGAGCAAAAGATAGGTATGGGGGTGTCATTGGTCACTAATGTTGAATATTTAATATCATATTTTCATACTTGTTTTAGAATAAAAGCCTGCATTGTCCTAATTAATTGTTTGATTTATTTGCAGGCCAATCCTTAAGGAGATGAAGAGAAATGAGCCCAAAAGCCCACCAGAATTCTGAATTAAATCAGAGTTAATTCGCACATATAAAATCAAGGCAAAATCAAGAGGTTGAAACCGGTTGAGAAGAATCCTCTCAGAATCGATCGGTTAAAGCAAGAATCCAAGGCCATTTCGTCAGAATCCGGAGCTCAAATGAAGAAACTAACAAAGGATAAAGTCAGAAGAAACTCCCAGAATGACCCACCAACAGGGTGTGGCCATCTGGCCACACCCTGGCCGCGGAAACGCGGCTAGGGCCGCTTTTCCGCGGCTTTGTTGGGGAGTTAGGGGGAGCGTTTGCTCCCCCGACCTCCCCGGGATCTTGGTGGTTGGGTTTTCTGCCTATAAAAGGCCATTATGTGCACTGAAAATGGACGCCAAGGCAGATTAGGATTTAGCCTAGTTTTAATTCTTTATAGTTTAGGTTTTCTTTTCTTTTTATGTAATTTGTATGTAACTTAGGGTAGAAGAAGATTCATGTAAGTAAGAGAGAGGGGCTGATGTTGAGAGTGACACCGACGATGTACCCTACTCCTTTCTTTCATTGTCTCAGCAAGTAATAAAGGTAAATGCTTCGTTTGTTTTCTATTCTGTTGTACTTTACATTTGTTTTGCTTTCCTCTTCCTCTTCTACTTTACCTTGGTTGTATTTGTTGAGTGTACAAGTGAATTCCAAAGCAAGTATAACTAAGCTACATGAGAGCCAGCGATAGTTCATGAAGACGTTCTCCTCTTCCAAGATCCGCATCACTTCGTTCTTCTTATGCTTGACGATATAATGTGCACGGGGACCGAGCTCGAGTTTATGATCTATGCGTTGAACGCCTCCGAAGCAAAAAGGTAGAACTTGCAAAAATGTTTCCAAGTAAGTCATCAATCAACCTAGGTAAGTATCTCTTCACTTTCTTTCTTTCTTTTCTTTCTTAGTTAGATCACCAACCACTTCTTCCAAATCGTTTTCATTCTTCTTTCCACTTCATTGTACATAGTCGCTTTCTTTTGTTTTCTGAATTTTTCACCTTCTTCATCTGCCATTTTCTTCTAACTTTAATATAACTTTCTTTTTCATTTTCATAACTAAAAACAGAGAAGAACCTTCGTTTTATTTTCTTAAAAGATTTCAATAAAGAACTGTAACGCTTCCATCGCAAACCCTCCTTGTGGATCACGACCCGCATAGCTACTTGCTATAGCGGAAGAATTGAGCACTTGCACATTTTCTTTCTTAAGTTCTATAATCTCGTATTTTTTTGTGCAGGTTTAGCATCAATCAGTTTGCTTATTGGTTTGTTTTCTTTGTTTGTGTTTGACATTTCGTGTGTGATATGACTTATCACTATAATTTTTCCAATTTTAATGGTAATCCATGTTACACCCTGACCTCTTTTTCGGATATTACTAACCTGGCATATCATAACTTTAACCAACCTAGAGTGTCAGATTGGTCATATTCGAATCATTACATGCCCCAGTCCCAATACTATGAATATGACTGGAATTAATCATACTACTCTTCACAGAGTCAATAGGGATACAACTCCCCCAAGTCATATTATCAACTACCCTACCAACATCCAGCTTTATATATTCCTTCTCCCGAACAACCATTAGAAGAATCAATTGACTAGAAAAAGAGGATGGAAGCCTTAGATGAGCTTGAGTGATGAATTCAAATTTTAGAAGACTCAAAATCCCGTCAAAATTTTCAACTCACAGATCCTTACTCTATTTTTCAAGGAGAACATGCGGCTTAGAAAAAAGTATGGAAATCATGATTCAATGCCAAAATGATCCACTTGATATGATAGAAGTAAGAATTAGTAGATTGAAGAACATGCGTTGGACTAAGAAAACTCTCCATATTCAATCTTTAACTATTCTCAACACTTCTAGCGATATTGATGAAAATCAAGAAACATGGTATATTGAAGACTTTGCCCAAGATTCAGTTTCATCACAAAGCCTTGAACTTGACCAATATCAACCCATTGACGAATTAGCAAGTTTTCATTTTAATGAGATTGAACTTGATCATGAATGTGAACCTGATCCCAGAATTTGTGATTCAGTTTTCATATTGAATCTATGTTGACTCTGGTATTCTTATCCAATTTAGAACAATTTCTAAACCATTTATTCCCGTACCCATAAATTTAGAAATTGAATCACCAATTTTGGATAGTCACATTTCATTGATGGGAAAAGAATATGAATATCAATTCTTGGACTTGGACTCAACGCTTGAACCAAAACTAACTCTCGAATCCAAAGTTGATTTTCCTGAGTTAATATTGGCTCCTGAACCTATCATTCTTGAGTTCAAGTCAACCATTTCATCAAGTCACATTTTTTTGTTGGGACATAGGTATAGACCATGATGACTCCGTGATGATTTTTCAGGACTGGTCACGTAAAGGGAGTAAGTTTCACGATATGATCTTTCATGATCCTATTCATATTGGGAATCTAAATATGTAAATAGAAAAGAGGTCAATAAAGGTGGATTCTGTGAACCACCATATTATCTTGATTGTGTAGCAACGCTTGACCCAATCAGACCACCATCGGAACTACCACCATAAGGTAATATTTTCCTTCCCCTTCTTCTTTTTCATCATCTATGCATTAATTCATACGTTGAGGACAATGCATAAGATAGGTGTGGGGGAAGGTTCTAATATAACTTAGGTTTTCTTTTTATCATTCAAAAAAATTATAATATTTTCTTTTTAAAACCTTTTGAAAATAGAAACAATATTTTGACATATTTTTTTGTAAGAAATTAAGTCAATTTTAAGGAATAGGAGAATCATAATTAGGATTTCTTATACTTGATCAAAATATGATTATTTGTTTAATTTCTAAGGTTAGGAAGAAAATTTGTGAAAGTAATTTAGTCTTGATCTTATCTTGAAGAAATATGCACACTTTATACACTTACACACTTATGGTTCAAAAACAAAGATTCTTATACGTATAAAAAAAAAAAAAATATATATTGCAAAATAAACAAATCTAATTATTGATTAGCTAGGTGCTTTGGCCTAAGAAAGCCTTGGTATTTATGCAAAAGATACTTAGATAAGTTTGAAAACATATATATATATATATATATATATATATATATATATATATATATAACCCTCTGATTCAGTTGGGTATTTGTGCTTCATGAAACATAAGTATTCATGCCTAAAAGGCGTACATTTTATAAATAAAAACCCTTAGTTTTGTGGCCTTGTCTGCTTGAGTATTTAAGTCCTTAGGGGTGTTTTCTCACCTGGTGCCCTAAGACTGTCCGGTTTGAGTGTCACCGACTAAAGGCTCGTTACATGGGCAGATTAGAAAGCCTATGGAATTGAGGAATAAATACCACCATAAATAAATATAATTAAGGTATAGGAATTAGAGTTAAAGAACCCTTAATCAAAATTTTACGATCACGAAGGTGTATATGACTAGGGTAAAGTAATTGACTAGATGAAAAATACAGTTTGACTCCTTGCCTTGATTGATAACAAGTTTTTGAATAAAGACTAAGTTTAGGAATGAAAAGTTAAGTTTTCCTATAACTTATAGATTACTTAATTCTTACAATAATATTTTAAATATTTTCCCTTTCAAAATGTGTTTTCAAATACTAACACTTTGTATCCCTTTCTTTATGAATTTTGTGGGTGTAATCCATTGAAAACCCTCGCGAGATAAAATTCGTCCTCTAGGAGAAACATAGAGGTCTAACGGCTTATTGCACATGCTCAGTGCAATCGCGTAACCTGCGCAAGTAGTCTAATAATCTTTGATTTAGTTTTGTTATTTTGCTCGAGGACGAGCAAAAGATAAGTGTGGGGGTGCGATTGCACACATTTATTGCATTATTATTTATTACATTTTCATATTTATCATATAATAAATCTGCTAAATTGAAAGTACACCTAGAGGGGGTGAATAGGTGTATGGCTAATCTAGTGATAAATAATGCGAAATTAAAAACTAATTGCAACGCACTTAGTGTAACCAAAGAGTGTAGCCGAATTCCCGGTGAAGGGCTCTAAACTAACTCCTCTTGATTCCTCTGAATAAGAGTCGAGGTGCTATATGAAGCTCTCTTGGTTAACACAAGTATGGCACATAATCAAGCCCAAGCATATAAATGATATGAATATGATGCAATGCATAATATAATAGAAAGAGAGTTAGAGATAGTGGATCAACCGCAAACACAAGGATATGTTTCGAGGTTCGAGCTCACAGCTCTACGTCCCCGCCTTCACACAGAAGGATTTTCACTAACTCGTCCACACAGGACTTTTCACACAGGGAACCTCTACTGAGGATTTGGGCAAATACAATTTGGGAGTACACAACTCCTCTCTCAACAATATAACCTCTCACTAGAGATAAGCCAAACAATAATCAACCTCACAAATGAGGGATAGGCATAAAGCCAACACCAACAACAATCGCCTCACACTTGAGGGATTCCAACACAACCTCCACAATCACCTCTCACTATAGGATACAAACACCACTTCCACAATCACCTCTCACTAGAGGGATATCAACCCAATCACCTCTCACTAGAGGGATATCACAATGAATGGAAGGTTATAACACTTGGTGGTCTCTCTCAACCACAAACCACTTCTTTCTCACAAAACAATGATCCTAATAGATAGGATAGATAGATAAGCTCAAGTGTGAGAAAATAAAGAGTTTGGAAATCAAAAACACAAAGAAAAACTCTTGGGAAAACTTCTAAAATATAATGGAAATGAAGATCAAAAACCAATCCCAAAGACTTCTCCTTTTCTTGATTTTTCCAACCCTTTAAAACAAATAAAGATAAAATCTTTAAACCCAAAACTCTTTAAAAACTTGTTGTAAAACACTTGTAAAGGTGAGAAATTTTGCTCTTAAAATTCTTTTTGAAACCAGCTCAAATGAGTGGGTATATTGCCCCACAAAATTTTTGCCCGTTGGCAGCAGGAAAGGGCAGTTTTGCCCTTCCGGTCGACCGCCCGGTCGACCGGTCCAATGATCATTTTTATGACTGTTGTGCCTCCGGTCGACCGCCCAGTCGACCGAGACTGGAACCAGAGAGCAACGGCTCTCTGGCCGGTCGACGGTCGACCGGAGCTGGATACAGAGAGCAGAAATCTCTGCCGGTCGACGGTCGGTCGACCGGGGCCATTTCCAGAGAGTAGAGCTCTCTGGCCGGTCGACCCCGGTCGACCGCCCCACCAGCTTGGCTGCGTGCACGTGCTGTGCATGTCAGTCGATCGGACCGGTCGACCGACTTCTGCCACGGTCGACGGCAGACAGCCAGTCCAGCCATTTTAGGATTTAAAAACTAGAGTTTTAATCTTTAATTAAATCCCATAAAATTATATAAATTCCACAAAAATCAGTTCTTATTAGATCTTTGAAATACAAATATGTGTGACAAAAATTAAACACATATTTTAAACAATTTGAACCATTTTTGTGTTCTTGAGAATTTGCCTTAAAACAAAATCCGTATTTTCCAAAACTAAGATTTTTGAAATGGAAAATCGTTTTCTCTAAAACTCATGTAAATACAAAAACATGATATTGAAACAACTTTGAAGCATCTTGTATATGGATAGAATCCAATATACACGTAAAGAATTTATATCTATGTTTTTGACATTAAATACAAAATAAAGTTTTGTTTAAATACAAAACTCTAAACACATGAATAGGCTTATCAAAATAAATTTTTCTAAGTATATGAAGTATAGATGTATATAGATCAAATCTAATATATATTAAACCATGTAAACTTATTTTGGTTCTATCTATTCTAGAAAACTATATATTGAAAACCGAAACTGGTTAAATCGAAAAACCAAACACATGAAGCTTTAAACAAGTGTGTGTATTGTAAACTTGAGCATATCACACTATCTAACCTTTACAATGAGATCTAAATAATAGTTTAAACTAAACAAACGATGTCTTCTTGTAGAACTCCGTCTCTAAGTTGACTCGATCCAAACATGATCCACCAAACTTGACTCCAACTGAGTGCTAGATATGAACTTGATGCTCGAGCTCTTGAATCATCATGTGAAAGCTTCAAAATACCTTTGTTAAAGCTAATCACCTACTAATAACTTGATCAAATATCTGAAACTAAATATCACAAGATTATTAGTAAATTATAACTACATGAGGTAATCATCATCAAAACTAGAGTCAAGGGCCTCTGGGCCAACAATCTTCCCCTTTTTGATGATGACAAAACTCATGAAGTTATATATGTATGGATTAAAGTTAAGCTTCATAGAAGCTCCCCTTTAACTCATGCATAGCAATAAACAGTAAGGATATGCAAGAATGTTCATCATAAATATGCATAAACATGCATAAAAAAATAAACATATATGCATAACATGCATATAGAAAACAACAGCTCTTATACCAATTAAAAAAAACATGGAAAACAAATGTTCTTATACCAATTGTAAAAACAATGAAATAAACATGCTCTTGATACCAATCTTAAAAATCTTAATCTTAAAAATCTTAAAAAGTAAACACGAAGTAAAACATGCATATAGAAAATAACATGCATATAAACTCCAAATATATCTCTCCCCCTTTTGTCAATTCATCAACAAAGGGGCGATAAACAAACATTTTTCTCAAAGGGCATAAATAATATTTTTCTCCCTTTTTGCATAAAATAAACAATAAAGATATAAAGAGAAGATGTTAAGCATGCTTTTTACCTTGAAAAAGTAATTTAGTCTTGATTTTTACCTTGATGAAATATGCATGCTTTTTACACTCACACTTAGGGTTCAAAAAATAAAAATTCTTATGCCTTATTAAAAAAGAAAAAAGAAAAAATATATATAATATATCAAAAATCCTCTGATTAAGCTGGGTATTTGTGCCTCATAAAGCATATGTGTTCACGCCTAAAAGTGGTTCATATAATAAAATCCTTAGTTTTGTCCTTGTTTACCTGAGTCCTTAAGTCCTTAGGGTGCTTTCTCACCTGGTGCCCTAAGGCCATTTGGTTTGGGAGTCACTGATTAAAGGCTCGTTACATGGCAGATTAGTAAACCTAATAGAACTAAAGAATAATATCACCAAAAATTAAAAAAACAAAAGAAAAAATAAAAGGCATAAGAGTTAGAGTTAAAGAACCCCGAGTCAAAATTTCACAGTCACTAAGGTGCATATAACTTAGGGTAAAATAATAGACTAGATGAGAAATATAATTTGACTCCTTGCCTTGATTGATAACAAGTTTTTGAATAAAAACTAAGCTTAAGAATGAAAAGTTCAATTTTCCCATACTTATAGATTACTTAATTCTTACAATAATACTTCAAATATTTTTCTCTTTGAAAATATGTTTTCAAAATACTAACATTTTGTTTCTCTTTCTTTATGGATTTTGTGGGTGTAATCCACTAAAAACCCTCACGAGACAAAAGTCGTCCTCTAGGGGGGACCTAGAGGTTTGACGGCTTGTTGCACATGCTCAGTGCAATCGCGTAACCTACAAAAAGTGGTCTAATAATTTTTGGTTTAGTTTTGTTGCTTTTCTCGAGGATGAGCAAAAGATAGGTATGGGGGTGTAATCGTACACATATTTTGCATTCTTTTCATTAAACTCTTACATTTATCGTGTAATAAATCTGCTAATTTTCTTTTCTTAAATGTCTATTTTGCAGAAGATAATCATAAAGAAAGAGAATTAAACCAAATAAATACCAGTTAAAATCAGATTTAATTAGATTTATTTGATTAGCTGAGGAAGATCCCAGATCTAGTTGGTTAAAAATCAGATTTTGGTGAATCAATTTGATTAATTAAAGATCTGTAAGAATATCACTACATTCAGAACAAATTAAGGATTAGGACAAATGTTCAGCTAAAGATCAAAGCAAATTAAAAGATAAGAACAAATGGAAATCAATAAAATTCAGATTTTTATAAATCTATTTTGGTTAGCTAAAAATCAATCGAGGATAACATCAAATACAAAGTCTAAATTCAAAATCCAAAGAGATAAATAGATAGAGAGAAGATCAATAGATGAGATGAAGCAATTTTGACTCAAATTTTGACTGAATATATTTCAGTATTTGAATCATAACTTTCGGTACTGAAACTCAAATCTGATGGTTTAAGATGATCCAGAAAAAAAACTTAAAGGGACACAACTCTTAAGTTCTATTCAGCAATCAACACGCTAACAAGCTGCAGATCAGAATTGAATATCCACATCAAATCAAGTTTAGAGATAAGGGGAGAATTTAAATTCAGAAATAGCCAACTCTCCTTATCTTTTAACTCATTTTCTTATCCGTTTCTATGCTATAAACACTCCACACATCAGAGGCAGAAGGACGAAGAGGCAAAAAATAGATTCTTAGGTCAATTTTTCTTTCTTTTTAGTAAAAGTTTTTATTTCATTTTATGTAATTTTTATTTATTTGTAAGCATAGGTTAGACTAAGATTCATGTAAGAGAGAGATTTATGTTGAGAGTGACACCGATGTAACCTCCTCCTTTCTTCCATCATTTCTGCAAGCAATAAAAAGGTAACTTTTTTATGTTCTTCTTTATTTTCGTTTTCTTTTTCTTCTTTCTATTCTTTCTCTTTCTGTGTTGATGATAGTCCAAGTGAGTCAAATAGCATCGGTATTGCCTTGCCTTAGCGAGTGCCATCGATAGCTCATGACGGTGGATTCTTTCCTATATTTGTATCATTTCATACTTGCTCGAAGAAGCCTTGATGATATAATGTGAATTGGGACTGAGTTAATCTTATGAGTTATGCGATGATCACCTCCAGATCAAGGTAAACATGCAAGGATTCCAGGTAAGTCATCAACCAGAAAAAGGTAAGTTTTTCTTTTAGGTTTTCTTTCTTTTCTTTTGATCTTTAGTTTAGATCACCTCAATCACCAAATCTCTACTATTTTTTACTTTTTTTTGACGAAATCACCATCTCCTTATATCTACCACTTTCACAATTTAACATAACTTATTTTCTTTTTCTTTTCAAGAACTAAAAGAAAAATTTTAGCCATTCTTTGTAACTTAAAAGAAAACTTGTAAAAAGCTTCCATAGCTAGTCCCTCCATGAGGATCAAGACCCGTATAGGCACTTGCTATAGCGGTAGTATTGAGCACCTTACACTATTTATTCTTAAGTTCTGAAATTCTATATTTTTGTGTGCAAGTTAAACATCAATCAAATTTTGGCACCGTTGTCGGGGAGGGATGGTAAGTAATTCGCTTTTTAAATTTACATTTTTTTGTTAACTTTCTTCTTTGTTCTTGGCGTGCACTGATAGATATCAAGGAAATTTTTGCTGCAGTGGACATATAAGTGGCCCTGGACTCTGCCCAAGAAAGCAAAGCCCAGAAGCCCTCAGATTGCTACATTGCAGTGGCAATCTGAGTGAACTACTAGCCTGTATTTTTTACAGGTTGGCTGAATTGCAAAGTTTAAATATCTGTAGCTATTTATTTTCTTGTTTGACTCACTGTACATATATTTCTATTTCAACAGTAAAAGGTTGATTGTTAATACTAAAAGCTGTTTAGACTTTGCATTTAGGCACATGTTTATTTTGTTACATTTTCTATTTACGGTTAAAAAGTGCTGAGCCAAGGTATGTGTGCATAACATTTAGTATAAGGTTCATTCTTGTATGAAGTATTGCTTGAGTGTTACTTTTTCTATATACTTGTACACTGTACTAAACTGAATTAAGGGCTTGTCCTATAAACAAGATAAGGTGGGGAAGTCATTACTCTACCTTAGCCCACAAACAATCTCTTCACTCACTAACCCAAGCCTCACTAAAACTGAGTAGACGTTGGCCCTAGAGACATCTCGTACTCAATAGGAGACTAACCTAAGGGGGAAGTTGATTAGAATTTAACTCTTGTCAAATCGGTGTCAAAGGTCGGGGATTGAGGGGCGAAACCCCGAAGGCTGATGGTTTGGCTTAATTAGGCCCGTTGCCTTTAAGCACGGATACCTCCCACCAATCTTACCCCTACCTGGCCGATTAACTTATGATCAAATTCGATAGTATACCCCACATGGACAGTCTAACCAGTTATGAGTCATCTAGGTCTAAGGTCTATCCTAACTTGGTTAGATTTTTTTCTTTTTATTGTTTATTTGTTTGTTTTTCTTTGTTTGTTTTTGACATTTCTTATGTGATTTGGCTTATAACAACAATTTTTCCAATATTAATGGTAATTCATGTTACACCCCGACCTCTTTTTCAGATATTACCAACCGGACATATCAAAACTTTAACCTAGTGTGTTAGATTGGTCTTATCCAAATACATACATGCCCCAATCCCAAACTATGAACAAGACTGGAATAATCATCACTACTCTTCACAGAGCTAATGGGGATACAACTTTCCCGATTCATATTGTCAACATCCTTACCAGCACCCAGCTTCATATACTCCTTCTCCTGAGAAACCATTAGAAGAATCAATTGACTAGGAAAAGAGGATGGAAGCCTTAGAAGAGCTTGAGCGATGTATTCAAATTCTATAAGACTCAAAATCCCGTCAAAATTTTCAAATCACAGATCCTTACTCTATGTTTCAAGAAGAACATACCGACTTAAAAAAGAGTATGGAATTTATGATTCAATTTCAAAGTGATCCACTCGATATGATAGAAGCAAGACTTAGTTAATTGGAAAACATGTGTATGAATAAGGAAACTCTCCCTACCCAA
Source organism: Agave tequilana (assembly GCA_038442645.1). Classification (NCBI taxonomy): domain Eukaryota; kingdom Viridiplantae; phylum Streptophyta; class Magnoliopsida; order Asparagales; family Asparagaceae; genus Agave; species Agave tequilana. The sequence goes on from JAVJIF010034712.1 coordinate 21,822, forward strand.
TCGTTGACTATTCCCGACACTTCTAGCCATATTGATGAAAACCAATAATCTTGGTATCTTGAAGACTTTGACTAAGAATTAATTTCACCACAAAATTTTTAACTTGACCAATTTCAACCCATTGATGAATTGGCAAGTTTTCATTTTAATGAGATTGAACTTGATTATGAATGTGAACTCGATCCCCAATTTTGTGATTTAGTTCCCATATTCGAATCTATGTTGACTCTTGTATTCTTATCCAATTTGGACCAATTTCTCGAGCCAACATTTATTCCCGTACTCATAGATCTAGAAATTGAATCATTAACTTTGGATAGTCACATTCCATTGATGGGAAAAGAATGTAAATTTCAATTCTTAGATTTGGACTTAACTCTTGAACCAAAACTGACTCTTGAACCCAAAGTTGATCTTTTCGAGTTAGTATTGGTCCCCGAACCTATCATTCTTGAGGCTAAGTCAACCATTCCACCAAGTCACATTCTTTTGTTAGATATAGGAATAGACTATGATGACTCTATAATGATTTTTCAAGACTAGTCATGTAAAGGGAATAAGTTCCATGATAGGATCTTTCATGATCCTATTCATATTGAAAACTGTAAATATATAAATAAAAAAGAGGTCAATAAAGGTGGGTTCCGTGACCACCACATTATCTTGATTGGGTAGCAACGCTTGACCCAATCCAACCACCACCTTAAGGTAATATTTTCGTTTGCTTTCTTCTTTTTCATGCATCTATGCATTCATTCTTATATTGAGGACAATGCATGAGATAGGTGTGAGGGAAGGTTCTAACATAACATAGATTTTCTTTTATTTAAAATAAAAAATTAACATTTTCCTTTCATTAAAAAACTTTTTGAAAAAAGAGCAATATTTTGACATATTTTTTGTAAGAAATGAAGTTAATTTTAAGGAATAGAAGAATCATAATTAGGATTTCTTATACTTGGTCAAAATAAGATTATTTGTTTAATTTCTAGGGTTAGGAAGAAAATTTGAAAAAATAATTTAGTCTTGATTTTTACCTTGATGAAATATGCATGCTTTATACACTTACACACTTAGGGTTCAAAAAACAAAGATTCTTATGTCTTATTAAAAACAAAAAAGAAAATATATATATAATAATTCAAAAATCCTCTAATTAAACTGAGTATTTGTGCCTAATAAAGCATAAGAATTCACGCCTAAAACAGTTCATATAATAAAATCCTTAGTTTTGTCCTTGTTTGCCTGAGTCCTTAAGTCCTTGGGGTGTTTTCTTACCCGGTACCCTAAGGCCGTTTGATTTGAGAGTCACCGGTTAAAGGCTCGTTACATGGCAAATTAGAAAGTCTAATAAAACTAAAGATTAATATCACCAAAAATTAAAAAAATAAAAGAAAACAATAATAAGGCATAAGAGTTAGAGTTAAAGAACGCTGAGCCAAAATTTCACAGTCCCGAAAGTGCATATAACTTAGGGTAAAATAATAGACTAGATGAGAAATATAGTTTGACTCCTTGCCTTGATTGATAACAAGTTTTTGAATAAAAACTAAGTTTAAGAATGAAAAGTTCGATTTTCCTATAACTTATAGATTACTTAATTCTTACAATAATACTTCAAATATTTTCTCTTTCAAATGTTTTCAAAATACTAACACTTTGTTTCTCTTTCTTTATGGATTTTGTGAGTGTAATCAACTGAAAACCCTCACGAGATAAAACTTGTGCTCTAGGGAGAACCTAGAGGTTTAACGGCTTGTTGCACATGCTCAGTGAAATCATGTAACCTGCAAAAGTGGTCTAATAATTTTTGGTTTAGCTTTGTTGTTTTGCTCGAGGATGAGCAACAGATAGGCGTGGAGGTGTGATCGTACACATATTTTGCATTCTTTTTATTACACTCCTACATTTATCGTGCAATAAATCTGCTAATTTTCTTGTCTTAAATGTCTATTTTGCAGAAGATAATCATAAAAAGAAAGAGGATTAAACCAAATAAATACTAGTTAAAATCAGATTTAATTAGATTTATTTGATTAGTTGAGGATGATCCAAGATCTAGTTAGTTAAAAATCAGATTTTGGTGAATCAATTTGATTAGTTTAAAGATCTATAAGGATATCACTACATTCAGAATAAATCAAGGATTAGGACAAATGTTCAGCTAAAGATTAGAGCAAATTAGAAAGATAACACTAAATGAAAATCGATAAAATTCAGATTTCTATAAATCTATTTTGGTTAGCTAAAGATCAATCGAGGATAACATCAAATATAGAGTCTAAATTCAAAATCTAAAGGGATAAATGGATAGAGAGAGATCAACGAATAAGATGAAGCAATTTTGACTCGGATTTTGACTGAATATGTTTTAGTATTTGAATCATAACTTTCGCTACTGAAATCAAATCTGATGGTTCAAGATGGTACAAAAAGAAGACGTAAAGGGCTGCAACTCTTAAGTTTATCACTATTTCTAATTCTATTATTTGATAAGTTATATTCAGCAATTAACACGCCAACAAGTTACAGATCAGAATTGAATATCCACATCAAATCAAGTTTGGAGATAAGGAGAGAATTCAAATTCAGAAATAGCTAGCTCTCCCTATCTTTTAACTCATTTCCTTATCCATTTCTATGCTATAAATACTCCACATATCAGAGGCAGAAGGACGAAGAGGCAAAGATAGATTCTTATGCCCGTTGTTTATTCTTTTTAGTATAGGTTTTTATTTTTATTTTATGTAATTTTTATTCCTTTGTAAGCATAGGTTAGATTAAGATTCATGTAAGTAAGAGAGAGATTTATATTGAGAGTGACACCGATGTGACCTCCTCCTTTCTTCCATCATTTCTGCAAGCAATAAAAAGGTAACTTTTTTTATGTTCTTTTTTGTTTTCATTTTCTTCTTCTACTTTCTATTCTTCCTCTTTCGGTGTTGATGATAGTCCAAGTGAGTTAAATAGTATCGGTATTGCCTTACCTTAGAGAGTGCCATCGATAGACGATAGATTCTTCCCTATGTTTGTATCATTTCATACTTGCTCGAAGAAGCCTTGATGATGTAATGTGAATTGGAACTGAGTTAATCTTATGAGTTATGCGCTGATCGCCTCTAGATCAAGGTAAACATGTAAGCATTCCAGGTAAATCATTAATCAGAAAAAGGTAAGTAATTCTTTTAGATTTTCTTTCATTTCTTTAGATCTATAGTTTAGATCACCATCATCACCAAATCTCTACTATTTTTCTCTTTCTTTGTACAAAATTACTATCTCTTCTATCACCACTTTCACAATTTAACATAACTTATTTTCTTTTTCTTTTCAAGAAGTAAAAGAAGAACTTTAACCATTCTTTGTAACTTAAAAGAGAACTTGTAAAAAGCTTCCATCGCTGATCCCTCCTTGAGGATCACGACCCGCATAGCCACTTGCTATAGCGGTAGTATTAAACACCTTACACACTTTATTCTTAAGTACCAAAATTCTGTATTTTTATGTGCATTTAGATGTAAAGAGTTTTAGGGAATTGAAGAACTAGTATGTGATCATGGATCAACACAAAATAAAGTTAGAACCATATTTTGTCAAAATTCTTTTCTAAATCAAAAATCCGATTTTTTTTTAGACTTGTTTTTCTGAAACTCAATTTTGAAAACGATAAAGGGTATAGTTATGAACTTTTGTTGAAAACACAAAGGAGTATGAAAAGTGTGTGTGTGCGCGCGCGCGCGTGCGCGTCAATCCCAAAAGCTATCAACCTATATCGTCTTGGTTTTAACAAATGACTATAAATCCTATCTAAAATACAAAAAGTGAAAATATAAATCTTGATATAGTCTTCTCTAGTATACTTGATCTTTAAGCTCTTTTATGTGCTTTGGTTCTGCGATCTACATCTTCTTGGCTTCCAAATGTGTGAATCTGGTGATAGAGCTAAAATGCAACAAATAGTTAACCTGAAACTTTGTTAAACAAAATTGTTAAAATCATAACTGCATATGTTTTGTTATCATCAAAACTCAGGCTAATGGCCTTTGGGCCAACAATCTCCCCCATTTTTATAATGACAAAACACATGGAGTTATCACAAATAATTTGAGAGGAGACTTCAAGTGAAGTTCCCCCTAAACACATGCATATATCAAAAATGTGACGTATAAGTTAAATGCATCATAAAAGCATATGAATAGGATATGTCAGTCAATCTCTATGCAACCCATCTATGCATACTAAGAATATAGAATTATAATGGTGTATGCACAAACGGTTTCCTCCATCCAACCAATAGCCTCCAACCTCCAAAACAAGTGGTAGATGGTTGGTTTATAAAGGAAACACTAACAATACAAATATACCACAACCACACACACAAAAGATATGTTTTAAATATATCAGCAGAAAGAAAGAGATACATGACTTCCCAAAGATAATAGAGATATCATAAAATAAATATGTCCATACAGAGGTTCATACCAACCTCAAAACAAGTTACATACCACAAAATATAAGTCCACTAAATACTCCAAATACTGTATGTCCAAAAATACATAGATAAAGACTCAAAAAAAAATAAAACACCCTAGATAAAATCACCCAACATAATAACTCCCAAAGATAACTCCATAAAATCTCTCCCCTTTTTGTCATCAACAAAAGGGGTCAATCCTCTTGAAAGTGAGGATCTTCTAGAGGAGTTTGTACCTCAGAAGGAGCTGGAGGAGGTACGCATGTATCAAATGGAGGACCCGATGTGGGAAGGGGCAGCGAATGACCTCTCGGAAGTGGAACAAGCAAGCGTTCCTACTATAGGTCTCATCAACATAGGTCTGAAGATAGCGAATAGAGGCGTAGATATACTGCAGATCATTATCAACTTTTTGCTCCATCCTCTGAAAGTTTGCAGACATCTTCAAATCATGCTCTTGAAGCTTAGCGGAGAGGGCTGAGTATGGATCAAAAGATGCAGAAGAGGCTGAGGAGGATCCAGGAACAACGGCAGGAATGATAGGAGGGAGCTGAGGAGCAGAAACACGCTCCCTAGCATGCATCCTCTTTAGAAGAGTGTTGTTGATATCAACTGACAGTTCGATAAACCGTTCAGTGGAGAGATCAAATTTAAGTTGCTTTAGGAGGCGGGTGATGAGCATCCCAAATGGCAAGTGCCAGATTGGAATCAAGAGATACTCGGAGGCCATGTACTAGATGATAAGTTTTGAAATATTAACTCTAATGCCTTTCAGAAGGTGATAGATCAAGAGGGGAGCATAACCCCGTGCATGACTATATTCTCCTGATTTTGGCAGGAGATTATAGAATAGGATCTTGGTTAGGACTTGAGTGGTGAGAGTATAATACTTCACCTCCTCATTCCTAACTAAAGCAGGGTTCTCATCATCATGAATTAAAAGAGATGCGGTGAGGGCAGATTCACCGTCAGGATAATCAAACTCATAAAGATCAACATTATAAATGTCGACACTCTTACAGGAGAGGTGTAGCAAATGGGCAAATCGTTCTAGAGAAATATTTATGTCCTTACTTAGAACCCTAGATCTGACATGATTGCTTTGAAATGTCAGATTAGAGTAAAAGTAGTGTACAAGCTCAGGATAGACAGGTTCTTTAATTGTCATAAGATGTTCAAGAGAGATTATGCTCAAGATGGTAGCTAGATCTAGGTGCTCAAAATCAACGAGCACTACCGTTCTACTAGAGAACATGTTTGTTGTGAATTACAGAAAATCTATGAGATGCATTTTGAGAGATAAAAGGGTTTGGGAATGATTCAAGTTGTTTTCCCATTTCAGATCTTGCCCTTTTTGACATTTTGGAGATGACAAACAGGGATTTGGCACGAAATGGAGAAAGATTTACTAGAAAAACAATGAATTCAGGAAGATTTAGAGAGAAGAGAGATTATACCTTGAAACCAAAAAAATCCCCTTGAAATCAACAGAATTGGAGTGCTAAAAAGAGATCCAACAAATTTTTAGGGTTTAATTTTAGAATAGAGGTGATTAGGGAGGATTAGAGTGAGAGACGGTGATGGAAAATAGGGAGGAGAGAGTGTCGGTAGAGGAAGAGAGAATGAGAGAAATTTGAGAATTTAAGTTTTAAAACGGGTTATTCACAGCCAGACCCGATTCTCGGTCGACCGCCCGGTCGAGCGGGGCTAACCGAGAGCAATCTCGGTTACAGTCGGTCGACCGGCTTCAGGACCAAAATAAAATTTTGTTTGAATATCAGGCTACTTCAGTCGACCGCTCGGTCAACCGAACTTATGCCAGGTCAACTCGGTCGACCGGTCGGTCGACTGGGACAGCCCAAAAACATAAAAGTAGGATTTTAGGGCTTTTGAAAAATAATTTTTTCTTGTATATTTTACACATAAAATAGGAAAATAATATCAGAAATCTTATAGGCATGAAAACACATAAAAAAATATTTATTTTATTTTATTATGATTATATTAACAATATATTTGTTAATAATTAACTCATATACTAAGCAATTAGAATAAGATATTGAAGCCGAATACCTTTTACGGGTTCTGAACTTCTTCTCGTCATTCCTCTAGATAATGTAGTCACTTAGAGGGGGTTGAATAGGAGACTAGCTAATCTAATGCAAAATAAATGCGGAATTAAAAACTATTTATACAAACTAAAACTATTAAGCTAAACACACAAGGTATAACATAAGAGTGTAGCCGAATTCCCGATGAAGGCTCTGGACTATCTCCTCAAGATTCCTCTAGATTAAGAGTTGAGGTGCCACTATGGTTCTCTTAGTTGAATACAAGTGCGAGCAAACAATATCAAGCATATAACAATTAAGCACAATATATATCTAGCATATAAAGATAAAAGTAATGTAAGCATGCAAGATATGTAACCACAAGTGAGAGATAGAGAGAGCAATCACAAATAGAGAGAATTGTTTTGAGGTTCGAGCACCCTTGCTTTACATCCCCGCCTTCAACACTATGAAGGATTTCCATTAAAATTGATCCCACCGGATCACTCGGTGCCGCAACACCTACAAGGAGTTCACACTAGAACTCCTGGACTCACTAGTCCCTCTCTTGTTCCCGCAAGAACAATACGCACAAGCACACTAGCTTGCCGAGGCCGCACCTCTACACCGAGCTCCCACAAGAACTCGAAACAACGCGAACCCGCAAGTTCGCTTCCTCAAATACAAAGAAGAACACTTGGTGATCTCAACACTTTGATCACATCACCTAAAAACACTCTCACAACAAAGATCCCTAGAGGATTGATATAGCAATGGATAGCTCAAGTATGTGTGAGAAAACAAGATATAGTAGTGGATGAAAAGTCAAGAAATCTCTTTTGAAAAACACTCTTGAAAACTCTCCTTTTGATATGGAAGTATTTGCTCTAAAACAAGTGGAGAAAACCTCTATAAGAGATGGAAAAAACTAGCTTGAAAACCCACTTAATATCTTGTTGAAAACAGTCTAAGGGAACCCCATTTTATAGGCTCCCAAAAACTAGCCATTGAGGCCAACTCAGCAGAAAAGTCTGCTACCGGTCGACCGGCCAATGGTCAAATTTCTGGCCGTTATAGCCTACCGGTCGACCGCTTGGTCGGTCGACCGTGCCTAGGCTTAGACCTACTGGTCGACCGCCCAATCGACCGACGCCAGATCCAGAGAGCAGAGCTCTCTGGACAGTCGACCGTCCAGTCGATCAGGGCCAGATCCAGAGAGCAAAGCTCTCTGGACGGTCGATCGCCCGGTCGACCGACCCACTAGCTAGTGGTCGTGCACGTTTTGTGCACATCGGTCGACCGCCCGGTCGACCGACTTCTGGCTCGGTCGACCGTCCAGTCGACCGGCTGAAGGCCAGGTCAGACATATTTTGGGATTAAAACTTGATCTTTTTAACTTTAATAAAATCCCATAAAAACACATAAAATCTACAAAAATGAGTTCTTTGAAATATTTTGAAGTACAAATATGTGTGATCAAAATTCAACATATATTGCGAACATTTTGAACCATTTTTATAATATAGAAATTTAGCTTTAAACAAAAATCTATATTTTTCAAAAATCAATCTCCAAATTGAAAAATAATTTTTTCAAAACTTCTCCAGATACAAAAACAAGATATCTTAAATACTTTTGAAGCTTAGTGTGTATGGATAAGATCCACTACACATATGAGATGAAATATCTATGTTTTTGACAATAAGCTCTAAAATAAGTTTTGATAAATCCACAACTTAAACATATGATATAAAAACACCAAATAAGTTTTTCTAAACATTTGAATCAACAATGTGTATGGATGAAATCCAAAACACATATAAATCATATAAACTCATTCTGATGAATTCTATTCATGAAACTAAAAGATGTATACTATGAAGCCCAAAAATCAAAACGGTATTTTTTAAAATCAAAACTATTTTATGAAAACACATATAAATATTATTTTTTTGTGTATATGAGCTTGAGCAATCATAACTAATCTATCCTTTACATTTTATCTAAAACAAATCTTAACACTTACAAAACAAAACACAAGTCTTCTTGAAAATCTTCTTCACCTTCTTGACTTGGTCCAAACCTTGATCCATGAGCTAGACTCCTTTTGAGTACTTGATGCGATCTTGATGTGCGAGCTCTTGAATCAACACGTGCTAGCTCAAAATTTGACTTTGAATTTTTATTGAAACTAAACACCTACTAAGATCTTGATCAAATATTTGAAACTAAATAAACACAAGATCATTAGTACTATAACTACATAAATTAGTCATCATCAAAATTAGAGCGATGGGCCTTTGGGCCAACAATCTCCCCTTTTTGATGATGACAAAACTCATGGAGTTAGATATGCATGGATTAAAGTTAAGCTTCATAGAAGTTCCCACTTAACTCATGCATAGTAATAAACATAAAGATATTCAATAAGTGCATAAACTAAACAAAAACATATATGCATAAACAAGGAGATAAACATGCATAAACTCACCAAATTCTTCTCCCCTTTTTGCGTAAACTAGAAAATAAAATAAACATGCATATATAAACTTATGCATATATAAATTCTCAAAATTCTTCTCCCCCTTTTTGTCAAGTCATCAACAAAGGGGCGAAAAAAATCAAACAATAAAGTTATATATGCGATATACATTCATGAAGAGGAGAGATGTAAAGTTAGCTCCCCCTGCATACATGCATTACATGAAGAAGGGATGACAAGACCCTAACCAACATAAAGCATAATATACAATGTATAAGTGGAGATGTTAAGCTCCCCCTACACACGTGTATCACATAAAGAAGAGATGTCAAGTTCCTCAAAGTGAGATACACTCATCATGAATCTATATATAGAGAAGATGTTAAGCTCCCCTTGCATATAAGCAATATATTGTTGGCCTAAGGTTACAATCAACCGATTTTTTGAGTTTTGATGATTACAAAACATATATAGTTATTTGTACTAATCATTTTTAGTGTTTTAAGTGTGTTTCAGGGTTCTAAGGATTCATGAAGTGTTCTTCCCTAAAGGAAGGTTGTTTTGACTCAAGTTGGTTCATTTCGGGTTCAAGATATCAAGCTATTCAAGATCGCATATGGAGAAGCCCACTTGAAGACCTTGTAGTCACCTAGAACCTATGTAAGAGTTAGTTTGTTAAAGAATGAGGTTGTGTTAAGTTGGCTCAAGAAAACACACACACCATCACTTTCCAAAATACGGTTTTTGTTTTTGGTATTTGATTTAAGTTCATTCCTTGATAATTATATATGACTCAAATTTTTATAAATTTTATATCTTGTTTATATCATGTATACCAACCTTTATAGCATGATACTTAATCATATATCCTTACAAAATTATTTTGAAAATGTTTCAAAGTTCAAATAATTTCTTATAAAAATCCTGTGTCAGGCCTGTCGGTCGACCGGGCCGGTCGACCAATTCATTTCAGGCCTGATCGGTCGACCGGACCGGTCGACCGAGCCTTGTGATCAGGGCGTGCACGTTTGTGCACATCTGTCGGTCGACCGACTGAAAGCCCTTTGCTCTTGGGTTTTATCGGTCGACCGGCCCAGTCGACCGATAGAACAAAGAGAAATTTTTTCTTTCGTCTGCCGGTCGACCGACCGGTCGACTGAGTCCAACGGCTAGTTTGCCGATTGGACTGTCGGTCGACCGGGCCGGTCGACCGACAGCAGCCAGCAGCCCCAACGGCTACTTTTCTGATTTCTGGTTTCTTGATTTGATTGGGATTTGTGTGTCAGCTATTTCTGAAAATTTGGGGGCTACTTCCTGACCTAATAAGCTAGTTTTAATCATGTTTAGATTTCCTCTAATCCCTATAAATAGAGGGGATTGGTCACTTGCAAATTACAAGAAAAATCCCTAGTTTTCAAGTTTCCAAAAAGAAAGAAAAAGTTTTCAAAGGCTTTCAATTCTCTAAGTGCATTCTTGGCTATTTGTTTTCAATTGTTTTTCAAGCTATTTAGTACTACTTTACAACTGAATTTTTTCTCTACACTTCTTGAGCCAAAATCCTCCTCATTCTATAAGGAAGTTGTAAAAGAGAAGTTTGTGATCCCTTGTTGATCACTTGGTTACTTGTTCCTTCTTGTGTTGAGATCCCTATTCGGTATAGGATTGTAATTGGTGGAGTTCGGTACTCCGGTCTTCGGTAAACCTTTGTAATTTTCTCGGTGGATATAGTGGAAACCCTTCACGGTGGTGAAGGCGGGGACGTAGAGCGGTGGCTCGAACCTCGAAACAAATCCTTTGTGTTTGCGATTGATTTCCACTTTGCTTCTTTATTGCTTTACATTTCTTTCTTGTGATATATCTTATGTGCACTTCATTATTGCATTCATTTCATTCCTTGCATTTTCGGTCTTTACTCATCTCAACAAGAAAGCAATTACGCACCTCAACTCATAATCTAGAGGAATCAAAGAGGAGAAGTTCTAGAGCCCTTCACGGGGAATTCGGCTTCAATTTCTTGTTTTGAGTGACCTTTACATAATTTTTACATATAAAAAGATCATTAGATTAGCATCTACACCTATTCACCCCCCCTCTAGGTGTTTTCATATATATCAACAAATTTTGAAATCATTTTAAAACAAATTTTGAATTTTCTTAAGTCAACAAAACAAATTTTGATACCAATGAAATCAAATTGTAGTTGACAAAATAGAAGTTGGTACCATTTGTAAATAAACAAAATTTGAAGATACCAATAGTAGATTTTGATATCAATTAAAAATGAAACATTATATGTTTTAATACCAATTGAAATATATGATAAATTTGATACCAATTGAAATACCAATTGAAAATAATGCATAAGCTTATTAAGATACCAATTAACATTTAAAATTAAGGCAAACTTAGCATAAACATAATTTGTACTTTAAAAAATATAAAGATATTGTAAAACAAATATAATCAAATCATATATATGTATGAAAATGAAAATACCAATTGAAATTGATACTATTTGAAATTTTGAAGAATACATATATAAGAAAACATGTATGATTATACAAGAATAGAATTCCATGAAAATCATGTGTATAACTTATACGTACCACCCTCTTCATGCATATGTTAAATAGATTTTCAATTTTGAGCATACAAAAGGCATGGTCGCCCATCCATCCGCCCTTAAAGGGTAGAAGTTTTTTCAAAAATATGATTTGAAAATAGTTGTACATTGAAGACACTACCAAATGAAGAATAAATAACTAGTTTAAAGTAATTTTTGAATAACTAGTTAAAGATCCTTCAAACATATAACCAAATCATATATATCTCATGAAACATTGCTAAGTACACAAAGATTGTCACTCAAGATCGATAAAATTCAAAAATGTGCTCATAAAATAAGTATATATGCAAACAAAAGTAATATGAGTGCACAAGAATCATGTGAATAGCATATTCATGAAATAGTCAATAAGGCTCAAAACAAACATGAAATTCTTTTATCAAAAAAGTGAAAATCATAAAAATTTATTTTTCATTAAAGTCAAACTTCAAGGTATACGTATATTCTATCAAAAACTAAAAATACACATATCCCAAACACAAACGAGTCCATAATAGAATTTGCATGAAGGCAAATGACTCAAAGGTATACATATATATTTATTAGCTTTAGACAAAATAACATATACATGAAGCAAAACATATACAAAATTTGGGAAAACGAGTGTAAATAAAAGAATCATCAAAACTAGGTTATACATGTACATGTAATGAGTACAAATGAGCATTGAAGTACAAACATATAATAATCAAGTGTAGCTCACTACTTGTACAAGTATAGACACAAGTTTTAATGAAAACTACATCTAAACAAGTATTCACCACATGAAGTACAAAACATGATTATTTAACATAAAATCAAAACATGCTAAAATTATTAATGTAAAGCATGTAAACTAAATGAGAGTTTAGAGATAGTTACCAAACCATACGCACTAATCTCTAAGTTTTCAAACCATGGTGGTCCTCCCACCAATCAACCTTGATAGCGATGCATCAATAGGGTATGTCCATTTAGCTCCTGCATCCACCACCAAGGCACCATACCTCTCACGTTTTGTGAGAGTTCGCATCTACATCAAATACAAATTGTGGAGATTTTAGTACCCATTTTCTTTGGGTCCATGAGGGTTAGCATCATAAGGAACCCAAACATTTTTATTAGCAAAATTTATAGAATTTACCTTATCAAACTAAAACTTTACAAAATGGCCTTTGTGGTTATAATGTATACATTTGTACACTCTAGCATGCATATGAGAATGAGTGTGAATGTGAGCATAGTGTGCATATGTATGCCGTGGGTTATGTGCATGAACATGTGAGCTTGTTTCTTTTGAAATAAGGTTTCTAATCTAGAATGGTTAAATGCACAATTGCTCAAGGTTGAGCTCAAACAATCAATTCTATTTTTCAAGACATGAATCTCATTTTTATCAATAGTTGCATGAAAAACATGACAAGGATCAACATTTTTAGCATGAGAGACATGGCAAGAATCAATCTTCTTCTTTTTAGAAATGTTTTCTTTTTCTTTTGAAATAATTTTTCTTTCCAAAGAGTTATTTTCTTCCAAAGAAATATCTTTTTCATTTTCCATCAAGATAATTTTATTTTTCAAAGAATTATTTCCTGTACAAATATCGTTTAATTTAGAAGACAAGTAAATATTCTCCTTTTTCAAAAATTCATTTTATTTTGAAATGTATTCAAATTTATTTTTTAATCTTTTATTATCCTTTTTAAGCACATCATATTTTTCAAAAATTTGTTGACAAAATAAAGCAAGCTCATCATATGACATGTCAACATCCTCATCATGCTCGGATTCAGAATTTACCTCAAGGGGGTTATCCCCTTGGACCATGTAGCATATGTTGGAAGCCTCAATTCCATCATCCGAGTCACTCCCAGTATTGTTTTTGTTCACGAAGGGAGATTAGAGTGTTCCATACTACAAAAGCCGAATCAAAATTAGCAACCCTAAATAAATATTCATTATTTAGGGTAGATCTTAAAACATGAAGGGCTTTTGCATTAGCCTCAAGGCTTTTGTCATTTAAACAATAAGAGTCTTTAATAGTAGCAAAATAAACATGAATTCCTAGGGCTTTGAGGTACAATGACATCTTAACTTTCCAAATTTGGATGTTAAGAATATCAAACATGGGAGGTGTCATAAAATTCATGTGTGTGTAAACAAATATTGTGATTAGCTAAAAGAGGATCTCTAACTCAAGGTTTTTTATCCAAATCAAGAGCACCAAGCTCTGTACCACTTATAAGTCACCTAGAGGGGGGTGAATAGGTGACTAGCTAATATAATACAAAACAAATGCAGAATTAAAAACTATTTATACAAACTAAAACTATTAAGCTAAACACACAAGGTATAACACACGAGTGTAGCCGATTTTTCAACGAAGGGCTCCAGACTATCTCCTCAAGATTCCTCTAGATTAAGAGTTGAGGTCCCACTATGGCTCTCCTGGTTGAATATAAGTGTGAGCAAATAATCACAAGCATATAACAATTAAGCATAAGATATATCAATCATATAAAGATGAAAGCAATGTAAGCATGCAAGACATGTAAACACAAGTGAGAAATAGAGAGAGCAATCGCAAACACGAGAGAATTGTTTCGAGATTCGAACACCCTTGCTCTACGTCCCCGTTTTCAACACTATGAAGGATTTTCATTAAAATCGAGCCCACCGGATCACTCTGTGCCGCAACACCTATAAGGAGTTCATACTAGAACTCTTGGACTCACTAGTTCCTCTCTTGTTCCCGCAAGAATAACACACGCAAGCACACTAGCTTGCCGAGGCCGCACCTCTACACCGAGCTCCCACAAGAACCCGAAACAACACGAACCCGCAAGTTCACCTCCTCAAATACAAAGAAGAACACTTGGTGTCTCAACACTTTGATCGCCTAAAAACACTCTCACAACAAAGATCCCTAGAGGATTGATATAGCAATGGATAGCTCAAGTATGTGTGAGAAAACAAGATAGAGTAGTAGAGGAAAAACTCAAGAAATCTCTTTTGAACAACACTCTTGAAAACTCTCCTTTTGATATAGAAGTATTTTCTCTAAAACAAGTGGAGAAACCTCTACAAAAGATGGAAAAAACTAGCTTGAAAACCCACTTAAAATCTTGTTGAAAATAGCCTAAGGGAACCTATAGGCTCCCAAAAACTAACCGTTTCAGGCCAACTCAGTAGAAAAGTCTGTTGTCGGTCGACCGGCGGTCGACCGGCCAATGGTCAAATTTCTGACCGTTGCAGCCTGCCGGTCGACCACCCGGTCGACCTTACCTAGGCTTAAACCTACCGGTTGACCGCCTGGTCGACCGAGGCCAGATCCAGAAAGAAGAGCTCTCTGGACAGTCAACCGCCCGGTGGACCAGCCCACTAGCCAGTGGCCGTGCACGTTTTGTGCACATCGGTCGACCACCCGACCGACCGACTTCAGGCTCGGTCGACCGGTGAAGGCCAGGTCAGACATATTTTGGGATTAAAACTTGGTCTTTTTAACTTTAATAAAATCCCATAAAAACACATAAAATCTATAAAAATGAGTTCTTTGAAATACTTTGAAGTACAAATATGTGTGATCAAAATTCAACACATATTGCAAACATCTTGAACCATTTTTGTAATATAGAATTTTAGCCTTAAACAAAAATCTGTATTTTCCAAAAAATCAATCTCCAAATTGAAGAACGATTTTTTCAAAATTTCTCCAGATACAAAAATAAGATATCTTAAACACTTTTGAAGCTTAGTGTGTATCTATATGATCCACTACACATAAGAAATGAAATATCTATGTTTTTGACAATAAGCTCTAAAATAAATTTTGATAAATCCACAACTTATACATATGATATAGAAACATCAAATAAGTTTTTCTAAGCATTTGAATCAATAATGTGTATGGATGAAATCCAAAACACATATAAACCATATAAACTTATTTTGATGAATTCTATTCATGAAACAAAAAGATGTATACTATGAAGCTCAAAAACTAAAATAGTATTTTCTAAAATCAAAATTATTTTATGAAAACACATATAAATTTTGTGTGTGTATTTATGAGCTTGAGTAATTCACAACTAATCTATCCTTTACATTTTATCTAAAAACAAATCTTAACACTTACAAAAAAAGACACAAGTCTTCTTGAATATCTTCTCTTGAAAATCTTCTTCATCTTCTTGACTTGGTCCAAACCTTGATCCATGAGCTAGACTCCTTTTAAGTACTTGATGTGATTTTGATGCGTGAACTCTTAAATCAACACGTGCTAGCTTGAAAACTTGACTTTGAATCTTTTGTTGAAGCAAAACACCTTCTAAGGTATTGATCAAATATCTGAAACTAAATAAGTACAACATCATTAGTACTACAACTACATGAGTTAATCATCATCAAAACTAGAGCGATGGGCCTTTGGGCCAATAGATAAGAGTCGAGGCACGCAATTGATATCTTTATTTATTGCTTAAATATGGCTTAAATACAATACCCAATCATAAGATAGATACATAGACAAAATATATATACACACACACACATATCCAAGGATATCTACCAACCAAGTGAGAATGAAAAATACTCTACACATGGGCATGCAAATCATGGGCTAGTAAAGAATAAGAGCAAAGTTAATAAACTAGCTCAATTATAGGCAAGATACAAAAATAAGAATAGGCATGTCTACACAACTAAAGTATGTTACCGCAAAAAAGAAATTAGCTAATCCTATGCTAGAAATGAAATTTTCAAGCGAAAAAATTATCGAACCATGGGCAATCTCCAAAATAGGTGCCTCTTGATAGCGATGCAATATGACGGTTGATCCGTTGAGCTTCGATGCATCCACCACCAAGGCACCATCTTCCCCTATGTCTTGGAGGAGGACGACACACCGCATCAATTAAGTTTGATGTATTCTTTGGTACACAAATCTTTTTGGGTCCTATAGGGTTAGTACTTTCTCGAACTCAAACATTTTTATTTATCATATTTAACTTAGCATAACAAAATTCTGCTATATGGCCTTTTTGGCCGTAATGTGCACATGTGTACACTTTGCCAAACATAAAAGCATACTTATGTTGATGTGTGTGTGCGCGCGCGCGCACATGTTTTCATGGTGTGTGTTAAATGAATGAGATGTATGTTTCTTTGAGTTTTCCCTTTGAAAACATAGATGCAAATTTTTCATATCAAAAGCACACTTTCTCATAGTGGTATCTAAAACATCAATACGTTTTTGGATATCCAAAAATTCATTTTTGTTATAAGTAATATTTGGGCTTTTACCCTTACGAGCAAGTTTGTATTTATCAAAATTCTTTTTCATTTTCTCAAAATAAATGCATGTCATTTTTCTCTTTAAAAACAATTTCTAGCTTATTCTTTAGAAAATTATTTTCTTTTTTCAATTTTTTATCTTGTGCAAGAGAAATTTCATACCTATTTTGTAATTCTTCAAAAAATTGTGTAAGTTCATCCATAGTTAAATCATTATCTTCTAAAGAGGTTTTGAGATTTACCATGGACGTTTCTTCTCCATTTGCCTTGAAGCAAACGTGTGCGGCATCAATTTCCTCTTCAGAATCCATCTCCGAGTAATCCTAAGTGGTTACCATCACCTTCTTCTTCTTATGCACGTTCTTGGAGATAGTGGCTTGAAGTGAGGGGCAATCCGTAACTAGATGGCTCGTCTTCTTATAATGAAAGCAAGGACCCATATCCTCCTCCTTTTCAAATCTTCCTTGATGTCTTTCTCTTCGGAAGTTGCTTTGTCTTTCTTTCTTGTAGAACATTTTGCCCACTTTTCTAATGAGCATGACTAAATCCTCATCACCATCTTCTGACGATTCTTCATCATCAAATGATGATGAAGTAGCCTTGAAATCTATAGCTTTCTTCTTTAGAGTCTCCCTTTTTTTTCTCACCTTCATTTTCATCTCATGGATTTTGAGATTCCCAATGAAGCCGAAGAAGTCCATCTCTTCTCTATCGTTGAGCTCCTTAAGGGTTGTTGCCTGTACTTCCTAAGCTTTGGGAAGAGCTCTAATGACCTTCTGGATCTTTTGGTCATTGTCAATATTGTCGCCTAAAGAAGATAAACCATTAATGATCTTGGTGAACTGAGTCAGCATTTCATCTATACTTTCATTTTCAAGCATATAAAATTTTCATATTGAGAATGGAGCAAGTTAACTTTGGATTTCTTGACTTGCGACGTCCTCTCATGAGTAATAATAAGATAATTCCAAACCTCATAAGCAGATTTGCAATTAATTACACGAGAAAGATCATCATTATTTAATGCTTGTAAGTGTATATTTGGTTTTAGCATTGACCTCATAGTCCTTGGCGGTTGCTTCTGATCATGTATCCTCATCACCGTGAGGTTCAACAAATTTTATGAAAATGGCCTTTGCAACTCTAATTCCTAAGGACTTAAGGAATAGGTTCATTTTGAATTCCAAATGGGGAAGTTCAACCCATCAGATTTGGGTGGGGACTTGATGCTAGAGAAGTCATGTGATACCATGAAAATAAATATAAGTGCACAAACAAATAACAAATGCAACAAATGAATATAGCCAAATGAAAGGATCTCCCTAAGATGGTTAAACCAAACTAGGGTTAGGCTCTGATACCAATTGAAAATCACCTAGAGGGGGGTGAATAGGAGATGGCTATACTAAATGGCAAATGATGCAGAATTAAAAATTACTTGATAGCAACCTAGCAAATATCAATCACAACTTAAGAAATACTTGCAAATAAGTATACAATATTAAAGTGCAAGTAATTAAAGAGATAGTAGAGTGATGAGAGATAGAGTAATCAATCACAAACACAATGATTTGTTTCGAGGTTCGAGTCACTGCTCTACGTCCCCCTAATACTATAAAGGATTTTCACTATGACCGATCTTACTAGATCATCAACCAATTACAAGTTCTCACTAGAACTCAATGGACTCACTAGTCCTCTCTCGCAGTGCCGCAACACGAACACAGAGCTCACTAGCTCACTTGAGCTCACAACCTCTACAACTTCTCAATAGAAGGAAAACGGTGATGAACACTTGATCACAAATGGCTCACAAGCACAATCTTATAACCAAGATGAGGAGGTGAAACTCTTTGGGATTGTGTAGTGAAAATAGTTTATAGAGATGTAAAAGGAGGGCTCAAGCTAAAAATAAGAATTTGGAAATTTTGCTCAAAAACAAATCTTTTATGAAAAAGTAAAACTTGTAAAAACTTGATCTAATCTTTAGAAATCTTGTTGTTGAGTTTTTCCACAGTCCCACTATTTATAGGGGATGAAAACATAAGTAGAAAACCCAAAAGAGCTATTGGGAAAAGACCTAGAAAAAGACAAAACAGAATATAGCTGTTGGAAAAATTGACAGAAGAAAAGTCTTCTGCAGGTCGACCGGCCGGTCGACCTGCAGAAGACTTTTCTTCTGTGACCGCCCGGTCGACCGCCAACTGTCAAATTTCTGACCATTGGGGATAGCGGTCGACCAGACGGTCGACCGTTTTTCACAACCAGAGAGTTAAACTCTCTGTCGGTTGATCAGGTTGGTCGACCGGTGATCGGGGTGGAAACTGACACTCAACAGTGTGTATTTTGTAAAATCAATGAAAAGCTCGAATGTGCTAATGTACCCTCGATACTTCCGTTATAGCATTGGCTTAACGGGTCGAATCCACAGGGAAGGGAGGTGATAGAAGCATTAACAGTCTCTATTCACGTCAGTTGTTAACAGTTCTTCTTTGTTGAAAGAATGAAAAAGAATGAAAAGGAAAAGAAAATGAAATCCAGAATGTGGTAGGTGAGGAGAGCGATGAAAACGTCGATGTAAAACCAAGAAGATGGAACAAAGGTAAACTAAGAGGATGGTGAAAACATCGATAGACAAATAGTAAAAGAAGCTTGGAAATTGTTCCTAAAACAAAAGAAAAGAAAACTCATGGCTACTAACTACTAAGTGCTCCACTAACCATGCTAACCTCTTCGAGATAGTTGCCTCACATTTTGATCCTTGGCCATCACAATCCTTGGCTCCAAGAGATGGTACAAAGCATGGCTCATGGATGGTTCATAACAATCAAAACGTTGCATCAAGAACAAGCTAATACAAGCATTACTCATTACACTACTTAGCATGAAATAAAAGAGCATGAAATAAAAGAGAGTTAGCTTGGTTAGCAAGTTAGCAAGTTAGCAAGTTAGATGTTAGAACCCATCATCTTTGGCCATCAATGGCTCTTGCAAGAACAAGGCCTTGTAGAGGCAACCCGATTCATGTGGATTATCAAGTAAGTGGTTAGATGGTTAGTGGTTAGTAGTTAGATTGCCATGAGAAGAAAAACTAGCAAGAAATCATGTTAGAAGGTGAAGGAGATTACAATGGAGGAGAAAGGAGGCACCTTACATAGAGTGTCACTCTCTATTACATCAATCCCTCTCAATCTCTCTCTCTATGAATCACTCAGCCCTACTATAATGATCTAAAAAGAAAAGAAAATACAAGAAATAAAGAACACTCACCTACACTACTCCTAAAATCTGCACCTACTCCTAAAAACGAAGACTGCTTGCGCTCGGCTCTCTGCAGGGCTATTTATAGGGCTCAGAAGGATCCAGAAGACGAGACGGGGCCACGCGTCGAAAATCAACGCGTGGCTCCACAGGATTGCCGCGGATCTCAAGGTTTTCCCCGGATCCGCGGCAATACCAGGGACTCTGGTCCCTGGTTTTGGTCCGTGGCTCCGTCTGGCTTCGAGACGCTTCTTGGTATATACCGTTTCGGGTAATTTCGTCCGCAGATCCGTCTGATGTGCGCGAGAGGCTAGGTTCAATGTATCTTCTAGATGATCCCTTGCTTGGCCTCCAAGTAATGCGGATTTAATTACCCATAAATGGGTATAATTAAGCTCTTATTACATCTTTGCCCTTGAACTTTGGTTGTACCTGCAATAGAGACCAAAACACGAATTAGACCGACAGTTTATTCATAAATCGGTGGGAAAATGCGACATAATAATGCAGAATTGTAGACTAATCACACCCCCACACTTATTCTTTTGCTCGTCCCGAGCAAAATAAGAAAAGAAAAACTATACTACAAGGGTTATTACACCACTTTCGCAGGTGACGCGATTGCACTGAGCATGTGCAACAAGCCGTTAAACCTCTAGGTTACCCTAGAGGAGGAGTGTTGTCTCCTGAGGGTTTTCAGCGGATTGCACCCACAAAATTCATAAAGAAAGAAGACAAATGTTAGTATTTTGAAAACGCATTTTGAAAGAGAGACAAGTTTATGAAATATTTTTGCAAAAATATAAGTGATCTAAGGTCATAAGTCCACCACAAATCATTCTTCCTTAAACTTAGTCTCTATGCAAGATCTTATTTTCAATTAAGGTAAGAATTCAAAATTGGATTGAATATTTTATCTTTTATAATACCTAGATAATATGAACTTTGTGATAGTGAAAATTTCTGGGATTTCAACTCTAACCATCAAGCCATTTATTTATTCTTTATTTTTTTTTCTTCCCTTAGTTTAGGCTTTCTAGTTTACCCATGTAGCGAGCCTATAACCGATGACTCCCAAACCAGATGGTCCTAGGGCACCAGATGAGAAAACATCCCTCGGGTTTAAGGACTCGAGTAAAAAAGGCCACAAAACTAAAGGGGATTATTTGCTTCTTTTGACCATCGTTAGGCGTGAATAATCATGCTTCTTGAGGCACAATTATCCAGCTTAATAAGTGATGTTTTATTTATATATTTTTCTTCTTTTTTACTTTATGGCATTTTAAGTCTTTGTTTTCATCCCAAAAATGTGTAAGTGTGAAGTGCATACTATCTAAGGCAAAAAATTCAAGATAAAATTATCTCCCCAATCTTTTATACTTAACCTATAATTTTAAACAAGATCCATTATTTCAACTAGGTTTAAGATGTCATAATTAAGGCTTTCTTAATTTCTAAGATCATCTTAATTTT
Source organism: Agave tequilana (assembly GCA_038442645.1). Taxonomy (NCBI): domain Eukaryota; kingdom Viridiplantae; phylum Streptophyta; class Magnoliopsida; order Asparagales; family Asparagaceae; genus Agave; species Agave tequilana. The sequence continues at coordinate 43,460 of JAVJIF010034712.1, forward strand.
CTTAAAAATAGATTAAAACTTTGTCTCTTATTTCAAAAAGTTTTTAAAGAAAGAGAAAATTCCTATACAAAAGAGAAGATTTCTAAAAGTATCCTAAAAGAAGTGTAAAAGAAAGAAAATCTAAAAACTCTATGTTAGTAAACCCTCCCCCACACTTATTTCATGCATTGTCCTCAATGCATCGAGATATATGTATGCATGAAACAAATAGAGAGGGAAGGAAAACTATACCTCAAGGTGGTGGTTCCGGTGGCGGTCTGATTGGTCCACGAAAGGCGGCCCAATCTTTATTGCGTGGAGTCCAGAGGAACCCACCAGAAATCTCCATGATACAACCCACTAGAAAGATATATGCATTTATGATTTTATTAAAAAATTACCCCATCTAATTTCCAAATTTTCAAAATAATTTCAGAGTCAAATTTTTCAAAGCCCTTGTCCCAGAATGGAATGATTGATTTGGACTCAGGAAATATAGGAACTAATATCGACTCAGAAAAATGACTCAAGTCAAGTAAAGGTTCGGGAGTCGAGATCGGTTCAGGAAGTGGGTCCAAATCAAGAAAATGAAGCTCAAGTCCACAATCATTTTCCCATGATGAAATGTGACTATCTATGATTGGTGATTCAAGTTCAGGAATGACAGGTATGGGAATCAAAACTGACTCTAAAATGTTACTCAAATTGGGTATTATAACAGGAGTCAATAATGATTCAAGAATTTGAACTGGATCACAAATTTGAGGATCAAAGTCACATTCCTCATTGAGTTCAATTCCACAAAAATGAAAACTTGCCAATTTATCAAATGGACTTTCAAAAGTATGAAATTGGTCAAGTTCAATATGATCATCATAAGAGATTGGTGATTCAATTCACAATGGATAGGCACTGGATCCAATACTGACTCGGGAAATGAAGTGAAATCAGGTGAAGACACCGGAGTCATAATTGAATCAGGAAGTAGAATTGAATCATCAAGTGGAAGTTCAGGATCATATTCATGCTCAAGTTCAATTTCAGGAAAAGGATAACTTGCCAAAATGTTAATGGGATTTGAGGTGTGGACAAGTTCAGGTGGATGTGCTGAAATGAATCTTGATTTCCAAAACAACATGACTCTTTGGCTCGGACAGAATGGTTTGTGACATTAGAAATAGGATGAGAATGAAGAGTTTGAATCATCAACTCTATGTCACGGTTACGAGCATTTTGAGCCTGAGTCATGATTTCAAGCATCTTTTTACAATTCATTGGTTCATCATTTTGTTGAAAAGATGAAGAGTTGTTTTGGAATTGGTGGCAAAATTGTGAGTCCATCAGATTTTGTGATTTTTGTTTGGACTCACGCATACTCATTTCCAAAATTGATGGTCTTCTATTTTGGACTGGTGGAACTGAGTATGAATCTTGAAAATGTTGTGGAATTGGAGAGGCCCTCATTTTCTGAATTTGTTGCTCGGCCTCTTGTAGATTAGCTTCTATACTCCTTTGTAACTCATATTTTTCTTCAATGGAGGTCCAGAAAAAGGAGTATATGAAGCGGAATCGGGGAATGAATATTGTGTATATTGTGGACGAGGTGGACATGGTGGACAAGGAGGTTGAAAATTTGGCTCGGGGGACTTGAATCCCCATTGACTCTGTGACAAGTTGAAATTATTTTGGAAATTATAGTCATAAGAATGTGGGTATGGGTTGTATTGATTCGGATAAGGCCAACCCGGTGTATGTGGTTGGTGCATATTGTAAAACGCCGGTTGGAATTATCCGAATAGAATGGAGTTGGTGTGAAATATGGATTCATGTTCGGATTGAAAGAATTGTTATTGTTGAATGCCATTTCACAAACAATCACAAACAAAAGAAAAAAAAATCAAACAACAAACAAAAAGAAAAGAAAAATCAAAACCAAGCCAATAAGAGGGTTGACCTAGACCTAGATGAAATGTCCCTAGGGGCCAACGTCTATTCAAATTTTATTAGGGCTTGCGTTGTGTGAGTGGGGAGATGATTTTTGGGCTAAGGAAGGGTAAGTAAATCCCCACCTTATCTTGTTTGGAGTTTGCCCTTAAGTTCAATTCGTGCAAGTGTGCAATATAGACAAGAATATAACACAAAACGATAAATCACCCACGTGTTTGTCCTAAGCTATATGCAATGCCATATGTACATCTCCATCCAAATCACAACAACAGAATAAAATACAGTATATTGGAATTGAATTGACACGTGCCTAAATGCAAATGTCTAAGCCGTTTTAAAAGCGTCCAAATACCGTATTTTAGTTCTTTTATTTATTATGGTGTGTAGGCAATCACAGTAAAAAGATAGCAGCACAAATCAACTAGCTATTACAAGATACACATCCCAGAACAAACAAGATACAACATTATTGCATAATGGCCGCGGTTTCGCGGCAAATGTCGCGGTTCTGCGGCTTTTGTTTAGAAACTGGGGCCCTGCTTTCAAGAGCAGGGAGAGGCAAAGCTAGTTTCTGTACTGCAATGTTAAGCACCTGTAAATATTGCCCTGCACACCAAAACAGAGAAGACAATGTTAACAAAAACGTGAAAATAAAACCATTCCCTTCCCGGCAACGGCGCCAAAAATTTGATCGGGGTGGAAACTAGCACTCAAAAGTGTGTATTTTGTAAATCAATGAAAAGCTCGAATGTGCTAATGTACCCTCGATACTTCCGTTATAGCATTGGCTTAACGGGTCGAATCCACAGGGAAGGGAGGCGATAGAAGCATTAACAGTCTCTATTCACGTCAGTTGTTAACAGTTCTTCTTTGTTGAAAGAATGAAAAAGAATGAAAAGGAAAAGAAAATGAAATCCAGAATGTGGTAGGTGAGGAGAGCGATGAAAACGTCGATGTAAAAACCAAGAAGATGGAACAAAGGTAAACTAAGAGGATGGTGAAAACATCGATAGATAAATAGTAAAAGAAGCTTGGAAATTGTTTCTAAAACAAAAGAAAAGAAAACTCATGGCTACTAACTACTAAGTGCTCCACTAACCATGCTAACCTCTTCGAGATAGTTGATTAAGACGGGAAAGGTGTATGTAAATGTGGAGGAAAAAAGTATTGTTAGCACACAATGTATATTCAAATGAAAGAGAGTTAATGTTAGAAACAACCTCTCGTGCTTAGATTACTCCACAAATGTATTCAAAAAGTTCAATGTACCCTTTCCTATCTCCGTTATAGCATAGAGCTATACCGAGTCGATTCTCAGGGAGAGCTAGCGATGGAAGCGTTACGGTCCGTAGTGAAGAAAGTAAACGAAGTTTCTTCTTTGTTCTTAAAAGAATAAAACAATCATGGAAAAGAATATGAAATAAGTGGTGGCTTCGTGCATGATGGAAAAGGAAAAGAAATCAAGAATGAAGATGAAGAAAACCATGACTAGCTAACTAACTTGCTAACTTACTAATCTCCTTGATAGTGATGCTTGCCTCATGTTGATTCATCGGCATAGATTTGTCTTGCGTGTTGACCTAATTACTTTCTCACTTGGATGACGGGGGTTTTACCCATCGGAGAAGAGAAGACCATCCAACTTGCAAGATGAACTTAAGCAATCACCCATGAGTTAGAAGTTAAGCAAGATTAGTGTTAGCTAGTACATGTAGAAAAGTTAGCTATAAGCCATTAAAAGAAAATAAAAGCAAGCATGAAGTAAATTGCAAGGAAATAAAAGCATGAATTAAAGAAAGCAAGTAATACTAGAATTTGCTCAAGTAGAGTTGAAGAGAATGGATCAATCCTTGCTCCACAAGTGTCACCCTTGCTTACACAAGCTCTCTCTCTCTTACAATCTCTCTCTTGCAAAGATCTAGGGAAGAAGATGAAGGAGAACTAAAACCTAAAGAAAAACCTAAGAAAATACATGCAACTAATCTCTAATCTCCTTCTCTTGCTGTTCATTTTCTGCTCGCAGGTCCAGGTGCAGTATTTATAGGCCTCAGAAGAACTCTCCAGAAGACGAACAGGTGGCCAGAATCTGGGGCTCAACGGCCCTAGATTTGCGGCAAATTGGCGGGAAAATCCCGGATTTTGCGGCAATATCTCAACCGTTTGGCAACAACTTTCTGTTGTGAGTTGGTTGCGAGGTTGTTATCCACGTGGCCTTCTAGAATCTTGAGTTGTTACGCGGATCTCTCTGGATTCTGATTTCAAATTTGGGCTTTATCTTGGGCTTAGAATTAATCTCTTTAATTATTGCTAATTAAAGTGATTATTGGGCTTTCTCCCATTTCAGTTGTGGACCTGTAAAAATACAGAGAAGATGAGTGAAAATCATATATTTATTTGCTAAAATGCATGGGAATGATATGGTAAAATATGCACATTTGTGTACTAATCACACCCCTACACTTATTCTTTTGCTCGTCCCGAGCAAAACAAAGAAAAGAAAAAACTATACTACCAATTTTATTACACCACTTTCGCAGGTGACGCGATTGCACTGAGCACGTACAACAAGCCGTTAAACCTCTAGGTTACCCTAGAGGAGGAGTGTTGTCTCCTGAGGGTTTTCAGCGGATTGCACCCACAAAATCCATAAAGAAAGAAGACAAATGTTAGTGTTTTGAAAATTCATTTTGAAAGAGAGACATGTTTTCGAACTATTTTTGCAAAAATATAAGTGATCTAAGGTCATAAGTCCACCTATAATCATTCTTCCTTAAACTTAGTCTCTATGCAAGATCTTGTCTTCAATTAAGGTAAGAATTCAAAATTGGATTGAATACTTTATCTTTCATAAAACCTAGATAATATGCACACCGTGCTCTGTGAAAATTTCTGGGATTTCAACTCTAACCATCAAGCCATTTATTTATATATATTTATTTTCTTTTTCTCTTTTTTCTTCCCTTAGTTTAGGCTTTCTAGTTCACCCTTGTAGCGAGCCTATAACCGATGACTCCCAAACCAGAAGGTCCTAGGGCACCAGATGAGAAAACATCCCTCGGGTTTAAGGTCTCGAGTGAAAAAGGCCGCAAAACTAAAGGGGATTATTCTTTTGATCACCGTTAGGCGTGAATAATCATGCTTCTTGAGGCATAATTCTCCAGCTTAATGAGTGATGTTTTTTCACCGTTAGGCGTGAATAATCATGCTTCTTGAGGCATAGTTATCCAGCTTAATAAGTGATGTTTTATTTATATATATTTTTTCTCTTTTTTTTATTTATATGGCATTTTGGTCTTTGTCTCCATCCCAAGAAATGTGTAAGTGTAAAGTGCATATTTATCTAAGGCAAAAATTCAAGATAAAAATATCTCACCAATTTTACTTACTTATCCTATAATTTCAAACAAGATCTATTATTTCAACTAGGTTTAAGATGTCATAATTAAGGCTTTCTTAATTCTAAGATACATCTTAATTTTCTTAAAAATAGATCTAAACTTTGTCTCTTATTTCAAAAGTTTTTTTTTTCTATTTTTTTTATATTTTTTTATTTTTGTAAAAGAAATGTAAAAGAAAGAAAATCTAAAAACTCTATGTTAGTAAACCCTCCCCCACACTTATTTCATGCATTGTCCTCAATGCATCATGATATATGTATGCATGAAACAAATAAAGAGGGAAGGAAAAAATTACCTCAAGGTGGTGGTTCCGGTGGTGGTCTGATTGGTCCACGAAACATGGCCCAATCAACTTTTCTTTGGGTTTTGAGGAACCCACCAAAAATATCATGAATATGACCCACTAAAAAGATAAATCCTTAAAAGATTTTTATTAAGTACATGACCCCATCTAATTTCCAAATTTCTAAAATAATTTCAGAGTCAAATTTATCAAGATCCTTGTCCCAGAATGGATTATGAAATGATAGAATGGTCGACTTGGACTCGGGATGGACAGAAACTAACACTGACTCAGGAAGGTGACTGAAATCAAGTAAAGGTTCAGGAGTCGAAGTGAGTTCATGAATTGGGTCCAAGTCAAGAAAATGAAGCTCAAATCCACAATCATTTCCCCCAGATGGAATGTGACTATCTAAGATTAGTGATTCAAGTTCAGGAGGGTTGGGAATCAAAACTGACTCTAAAATGTTACTCAAATTGGGTAACAAAAAAGGAGTTAATAATGATTCAGGTATTTGAACTAAATCACAAACTTGAGGGTCAAAGTCACATTCCACATTGAGTTCAATATCAAAAAATGAAGAACTTGCCAATTTGTCAATGGGATTTTCAGAAGTGTATAATTGGTCAAGTTCAAGATGATCCTCAAGGATGGGTGATTCAATTTCATTATGAATTGGGACAGGATCCAAAGTTGACTCCGGGAAAAGATTGATGTCAGGTAAAGATACCGGAGTCATTATTGAATCAGGAAAAAGAATTGAATCACTAAGTTGGAGTTCAAGATCACATTCCTCATGTAGTTCAATTCCACAAAAATGAGAACTTGTCAATTTATCAATGGGATTTTCAAAAGCAATGAATTGGTCAAGTTCAACATGATCATCAAGGAAGATTGGTGATTCAATTTCACAATGGATGGGTACTGGATTCAATAATGACTCGGGAAATGAAGTGAATTTATGTGAAGACACCGAAGTCATAATTGAATTAGGAAGTAGAATTGAATCATCAAGTGGAAGTTCAGGATCATGTTCATGTTCAAGTTCAATTTCAGTAAAAGGAAAACTTGCCAAAATGTCAATGGGATCTGAAGTTTGGACAAGTTCAGGTGAGTGCGCTGAAATTGAATCTTGATTTCCAAAACTACATGACTCTTTGGCTCGGACAGAATGGTTAGTGACATTAGAAATAGGATGAGAATGAAGAGTTTGGATCATCAACTCTACGTCACGATTACGAGTATTTTGAGTCTGAGTCAAGAATTCAAGCATCTTTTGACAATTCATTGGTTCATCATTTTGTGGAAAAGATGAAGTGTTGTTTTGGAATTGTGATGAAATTGTGAGTCAAAAATGTGTGGTGATGGAAGAATGGACTCACACAAGAGATCTTTACTCGTTTCCAAGGCAAATGGTTGTTCATTAGGAAAAGGTGGAAGTGAGTAAGACTCTTGAAAATACTGTGGAATTGGAGGGGCAAAGGTTTCTTGACGTTGTTGCTCAGCCCTCTGAAGATTGGCTTCTAAACTCCTTAGTAACTCAGATTTTTCTTCAATTGATGGTTCAGAAAAAGGAGTATAAGAAGCGAAATCGGGGAATGAATACTGTGGACAAGGTGAATATGGTGGACAAGGAGTTTGAAAATTTGACTCGGGGTACGTGAATCCCCAATGACTCGGTGAAGAGTTGAAATTATTATGGAAATTATAGTTATTAGATGGGGGGTATGGGTCAAATTGATTCGGATAAGGCCAACCCGGTGTATTTGGTTGGTGCATATTATAAAACACCGGGTTAGAATTATCCGAATAGAATGGAGTTGGTGTGAAATATGGATTCATGTTCGGATTGAAAGAATTATTATTGTTGAATTCCATATCACAAACAATCACAAACAAAAAAGAAAAATCAAACAACAAACAAAAAGAAAAGAAAAAAATCAAAACCAAGCCAAAAGAATGGTTGACCTAGACCTAGACGACTCCTAACTGATTAGATCGTCCACGGGAAGTTTAGTGTAGACGTAGACCACAAGTTAATCAGCCAGGGAAGGGCAAGGTTGGTGGGAGGTTTTCCGTCAGAGACGTTCCTTAATTAAGTAACCAGCAACCTTCGGCTTTTGGCCCTTAATCCCTTTCCTATACACTGATTTTGCAAGAGTCTATTTCCAACACTTTTCCCCTTAGGATAATCTCCTAGATGAGTCCGAGATGTCCCTAGGGCCAACGTTTATTTTTTATTAAATTAGGCTTGGGTTAGTGAGTGCTGGGATGGTGGTTTTTGGGCTAAGGAAAGGGTAATGAAATACCCCACCTTATCTTATTTATGGGTTATGCCCTTAAAAATGAATTGTGCAAGTGTACAAAAATATATAACTAGAATTCACTCAAAGCATGAAAATCAAGCAAGAGATGATTCCTAGTCTATATGCAATGCATACGTACCTTGCCTCCAGCACTCTTCAACAGTAAAAGTAAAGGAATTGAAAGACACGTGCCTAGAATGCAAATGTCTAAACAATTTTTAACTTTTCAACCAATTTTTACTGTTGACTTTATTTAGCAGGTATATGGTGAAAAATACAGGAAGTCAAGTATAGAAGCAGATGTATTTTGCAGAACCAGAAGCCCTGCAGAAATTTGGTCAGTAGTCAACTCAGGATTGCCGCAAATCTGCGGCAAAAACCCAGAAATTGCGGCAAAGCTGAGGGATCCTGGTCTCTGCTTTCGAGAGCAGAGGCCCAGGTCCACTTATATGTTTCTGCAATGCAAATTTTCCTGTTTCTTCAACCTGTAACCTGCAACAGAGAAGAAGATTCGTTTAGTTCTTCACTTTAAAGAAAATCTGTTGCTCTCCCCGGCAACGGCGCCATTTTGATTAAGACGGGAAAGGTGTATGTAAATGTGGAGGAAAAAAGTATTGTTAGCACACAATGTATATTCAAATGAAAGAGAGTTAATGTTTAGAAACAACCTCTCGTGCTTAGATTACTCCACAAATGTATTCAAAAAGTTCAATGTACCCTTTCCTATCTCCGTTATAGCATAGAGCTATACCGAGTCGATTCTCAGGGAGAGCTAGCGATGGAAGCGTTACGGTCCGTAGTGAAGAAAGTAAACGAAGTTTCTTCTTTGTTCTTAAAAGAATAAAACAATCATGGAAAAGAATATGAAATAAGTGGTGGCTTCGTGCATGATGGAAAAGGAAAAGAAATCAAGAATGAAGATGAAGAAAACCATGACTAGCTAACTAACTTGCTAACTTACTAATCTCCTTGATAGTGATGCTTGCCTCATGTTGATTCATCGGCATAGATTTGTCTTGCGTGTTGACCTAATTACTTTCTCACTTGGATGACGGGGGGTTTTACCCATCGGAGAAGAGAAGACCATCCAACTTGCAAGATGAACTTAAGCAATCACCCATGAGTTAGAAGTTAAGCAAGATTAGTGTTAGCTAGTACATGTAGAAAAGTTAGCTATAAGCCATTAAAAGAAAATAAAAGCAAGCATGAAGTAAAATTGCAAGGAAATAAAAGCATGAATTAAAGAAAGCAAGTAATACTAGAATTTGCTCAAGTAGAGTTGAAGAGAATGGATCAATCCTTGATCCACAAGTGTCACCCTTGCTTACACAAGCTCTCTCTCTCTTACAATCTCTCTCTTGCAAAGATCTAGGGAAGAAGATGAAGGAGAACTAAAACCTAAAGAAAAACCTAAGAAAATACATGCAACTAATCTCTAATCTCCTTCTCTTGCTGTTCATTTTCTGCTCGCAGGTCCAGGTGCAGTATTTATAGGCCTCAGAAGAACTCTCCTGAAGACGAACAGGTGGCCAGAATCTGGGGCTCAACGGCCCTAGATTTGCGGCAAATTGGCGGGAAAATCCCGGATTTTGCGGCAATATCTCAACCGTTTGGCAACAACTTTCTGTTGTGAGTTGGTTGCGAGGTTGTTATCCACGTGGCCTTCTAGAATCTTGAGTTGTTACGCGGATCTCTCTGGATTCTGATTTCAAATTTGGGCTTTATCTTGGGCTTGGAATTAATCTCTTTAATTATTGCTAATTAAAGTGATTATTGGGCTTTCTCCCATTTCAGTTGTGGACCTGTAAAAATACAGATAAGATGGGTGAAAATCATATATTTATTTGCTAAAATGCATGGGAATGATATGGTAAAATATGCACATTTGTGTACTAATCAATAGTTGCCTCATATTTTGATCCTTGGCCGTCACAATCCTTGGCTCCAAGAGACGGTACAAAGCATGGCTCATGGATGGTTCATAACAATCAAAACGTTGCATCAAGAACAAGCTAATACAAGCATTACTCATTACACTACTTAGCATGAAATAAAAGAGCATGAAATAAAAGAGAGTTAGCTTGGTTAGCAAGTTAGCAAGTTAGATGTTAGAACCCATCATCTTTGGCCATCAATGGCTCTTGCAAGAACAAGGCCTTGTAGAGGCAACCCGATTCATGTGGATTATTAAGTAAGTGGTTAGATGGTTAGTGGTTAGTAGTTAGATTACCATGAGAAGAAAAACTAGTAAGAAATCATGTTAGAAGGTGAAGGAGATTACAATGGAGGAGAAAGGAGGCACCTTTACATAGAGTGTCACTCTCTATTACATCAATCCCTCTCAATCTCTCTCTTTATGAATCACTCAGCCCTACTACAATGATCTAAAAAGAAAAGAAAATACAAGAAATAAAGAACACTCACCTACACTACTCCTAAAATCTGCACCTACTCCTAAAAACGAAGACTGCTTGCGCTCTGGCTCTCTGCAGGGCTATTTATAGGGCTCAGAAGGATCCAGAAGACGAGACGGGGCCACGCGTTGAAAATCGACGCGTGGCTCCACAGGATTGCCGCGGATCTCAAGGTTTTCCCCGGATCCGCGGCAATACCAGGGACTCTGGTCCCTGGTTTTGGTCCGTGGCTCCGTCTGGCTTCGAGACGCTTCTTGGTATATACCGTTTCAGGTAATTTCGTCCGCAGATCCGTCTGATGTGCGCGAGAGGCTAGGTTCAATGTATCTTCTAGATGATCCCTTGCTTGGCCTCCAAGTAATGCGGATTTAATTACCCATAAATGGGTATAATTAAGCTCTTATTACATCTTTGCCCTTGAACTTTGGTTGTACCTGCAATAGAGACCAAAACACGAATTAGACCGACAGTTTATTCATAAATCGGTGGAAAATGCGACATAATAATGCAGAATTGTAGACTAATCAACCGGACCCAACCGAGAGCAATGCTCTTGCAGTCGGTCGATCGCCCAGTCGACCGAAGTGCACACATGCACTTTGGTGCATGTCGGTCTACCGCTCGATCGACCGACAGAGCAATTTGCTCTGTCTACGGTCGACCGCCCGGTCGACCAACAAAGGGCCAAAGTCAAGTTATGAAAATCTTTTTGAAGCCATTCTTTTTCTGACAAAATAACTTTTGATCTTTAGATGTAAAATAGAGTTCTAGAGACTTGAAGAACTAGTGTGTGATCATGAATCAACTCAAAATAAAGTTAGAACCATATTTTGTCAAAATTGTTTTCTAAATCAAAAACCTGATTTTTCGAAACTTGTTTTTCCGAAACTCACTTTGGAAAAGATAAAGGGTATAGTTATGAACTCTTGTTGAAAATACAAAGGAGTATGAAAAGTGTGTGTGTGTGTGTGTCAATCCCAAAAGCTATCAACCTATATCATCTTGGTTTTAACAAATGACTATAAATCATATCTAAAATATAAAAGTAAAAATACAAATCTTGATATAGTCTTCTCTAGTATACTTGATCCTTGAGCTCTGCTATGTGCTTAGGCTCTGCGATCTACTTCTTCTCGGCTTCCAAATATGTGAGTCTTGTGATGGAGCCAAAATGCAACAAACAGTTAACCTGAAACTTTGTTAAACAAAACTGTTAAAAACATAGTTGCATGTGTTTTGTTATCATCAAAACTCGGGCTAATTAATGGCCTTTGGGCCAACACCTATACGCATATGACTTGTTTTGACATTGTTATATCATTAGTCATGTATGATGAAACTTGATAGATAAGCATCACCTTAGGGGGAGCTTTTCAAGATTTTTATATTAATTTATCCTAAATAACTCATGTGTTTTATTATCATCAAAAAGGGAGAGATTGTTAGCCCAAGGGTACACTCTCCGATTTTGTTTTGATGATTACAAACCACATAAAGTTATTCGGTACTAATCAAGTTTAAGTGTTTTAAGTATTTCAGGTTCAAAGAACATTTTGGTGTGTCTTTCTCAAAAGGAAGGTAATCTAGTCTCAAGATCACTCAAGGAAAGGGTTCGAGTTTGGATGATCAAGATTTATATTTGGAGAAGTCCTCTTAAAGATTGCTTGAAGTCAAAAAGAATATATGTAAGAAAATAGAATGCTTAATGTATAGAATGTAGAATCGATGCTCAAGAAGTCGCATACAAAAATACAAGTTTTCAAAATAAAGTTTTAACATCTTGTTTTTTCCGTTTTTATTCTACAAGGTTTGGTGTTTGATGCTTGTCCCATAGTTTTTTCAAATTTATATATTATGTTTCTATCATGTATCCCATAGCCTATATATTACCAAATCACTTTTCAAGCCAATACGAAATATTAAAAAATAAACTTGATTTCAAAATATATCTGAAAATAGGTTTTAAGGCCAGGTCGTCGACCAGCCGGTCAACCGGATAGTGGCCAGTTGTATGCATGTTGTGCATATTTGTCAGACGACCGATCGGTAGACCGACAAACCTAGCGGTCGACTGGGTGGTTGATTAGTCTCTAAAACTGCATATTTTATACCACATCTTCACATTTATTTAATATTAAATTCTGCTAATAATACCTCTCTTGTATGTTTCTATGTCCATGATGTGCAATGAAGAAGAAGACCCTAAATCACCATTTAATGGGTGATTAAAGGCCTACAATATAGTCACTGACCTTGGAGAACAGTTTTGTCAAAATTAGTGGCCCAAAACCAGAAACCGAGACCTACAGCCGATAGGGGACAGACGCGACAGCGCGTGGCAGGCGGCATCGTGCGCGCGGCTCTAGAAGAGCTGCGTTTTCGCGGCCATACGGGTGCGACTTTGGGCCAGGGGTTGTTCCCCTGGCCCACTTTCCCCTGGTGCCTATAAATACCCATTTGGGGTCCTAAAGATAAGGAGATACAGAGAGTTAGTGTAGTTCTTTTCATGTTGCAGTTTAGGGTAGTTTAGTTTAGGTTAGTTCTTCTTCTTCCTCTTTGTATTTTTCATTTCTTATAGATCTTGTAATAGGAGAGAGTGTGGTATATGGTTGGAAAGCAATAGTTCTTGAATAGAAGGTGACAATCTATGAAAGGTTCTCTTTTTACCTCTCTTTATTTTCTTCCCCCTAACTCCTTTTACATGTTTAGTTAATTTTCTCTTATGGCAACTAATTACTAACCACTAACTTGCTAACTTTTTATCTGATAATCCACATGAATCTATAGCCTCTACTTGGCCTTGCTCTTGCAAGAGCCATTGATGGCTCATGATGATGGATCTAACACTCTAATATCCTAACTCTCTAACAAGCTAACATTACTTTACTTCATACTTACTCTTGTTTACTTTTGATGGTTTAAGTGTAGCTTGCACTTGTTATGTTGAGTTTTGATGTGAAATTTATCATATGGGTCATACTTTGAAACGCTCTTGAACCAATGACTAGTGATGGCCAAGGATACATGTGAGGCAACTATCACTAAGAGGTTATCATGGTTAGTGGAGCCATTAGTAGTTAGTAGCCTTGAGTTTTCTTTCTTATTCACTTTATTTTAGAATTATTCCAAAAATCACAAATATAATTTTTTCTATGTTTCCCACTTCTTTGTGTTTCACCGTCCTTCTTTTTTCATTCTTTGTTTTTTTTTCTTTTCATTCTTTCAAATATTGAAGAACCATTAACAAATACGTAAACATACTGTGTAAGCTTCTATCGCCTCCCATCCTTATGTATTCGACTCGTTTTAGCCTCTATACTATAACAGAAGTATCGAGGAAGCCAAAACGCATACACTTTAAATCTTGATTTCAAAATATACACTTTTTGTGCTCAGTTTTCCCCCGATCAAATTTTGGCCCTGTTGCCGGGGATGGGAACGATTTGATTGCACATTTTTGTTAACTTTTCTTCTTTGTTTTTTTGTATGCAGGTCAAAATTTTTAGCATTGCCGAAGTCCACACTTGCTCTTGTGTGATTGAGTAAATTCTTGTATATTATTATATTCTGTTGCTAATATTTGTTATATGTGCACTATAATAACTTAAGAACTAAAATATAGAAAATGGATGTTTTAAAACGTTTAGACATTTGCATCTAGGCATGTGTTAATTTTTATTCCAATATAATGTATTTTGTTCTTTTGTTGTTGTGATCTTGACGGAGGTGTACATATTGCATTGCATATAGTTAGGACAAACACTTCAGTGATTTACTCGTTTTTTATGTTCATTCTTATTTATATTGCACACTTGCACAAATTGAACTTAAGGGCAAAACCCAATACAACATAAGGTGAGGAAGTCATTACTCTCCCTTAGCCTAAAAATCACCTCCCCACTCACACAACCCAAGCCTTAATAAAATTTGCTAGATGTTGGCCCCTAAGAACATCTCGGCGGACTCATTTAGGAGATTGACCTAAGGAGGAAGTTGTTAGAATTTGACTCTTACCAAATCAGTGTCTAAGATTGGGGATTGAGAGGCGAAACCTCGAAAATCAGTGATTTGGCATAATTAGGCCCGTTGCTCCAGCGCGGATACCTCCCACTGATCTTGCCCCTACCTGGCTGATTAACTCGTGGTCAGATTCCTACAATGTATCCCCCGTGGACAGTCTAACCAGTTAGGAGTCGTCTAGGTCTAAGTCAGCCTTAGCATAGGCTTGTTTTCTTTTTCTTTTTCTTTTTCTTTTTCTTTATTTATTAGTTTATTTGTTTGTTTTTCTTTCTTGTAAATTGTGAAATGGATTTTAATAACAATTTTTTCAATCCTAATATGAATCCATATTTCACAATGACCTCATTTAACTCGGATAACTCCAACCTGGCTATGTATAGCATGAACCAACCTTATATGCCGAATTGGGATTATTCGACTCAATATGTGCCCCAGTCCCAATACTATGAATAACACTAGAATAATCATCACCACTCTTCACCGAGTCAGTGGGGATACAACTCCCCTGAGTATTATAGTCAACCACCTTACCAATATCCAGCTTCATATACTCCTTCTCCTGAATAACCATTAGAAGAACCAATTGACTAGGAAAAGAGGATGGAAGCCTTAGATGAACTCAAGCGGCGAATTCAAAATCTAGAAGACTCGAAATCCCATCAAAGTTTTCAAATCCAAGATCCTTACTCCATTTTCTATAACCCCCAGTAAGAAGAACATACCGACTTAGAAAAGAGTACGGAATCCATGATTCATCTCCAAAGCGATCCTTTTAATATGAAAGAAGCTAGACTTAGTCGATTGGACAACATGTGTAGGAATAAGGAAACTCTCTCTACCCAATTTTTAACTATTCCTAATACTTTTAATCATGTTGATAAAAACCAAAAATCACTGAATCTTGAAGACTGTGATCAAGATTCAATTTCACCACAAAACCTTGAACTTGACCAATATCAACCCATTGCCAAATTGGCAAGTTTTTATTTCAATGAAATTGAACTTGAATATGAATGTGAACCCGACCCACAACTTTGTGATTCAATTCTAATTTTGAATCTATGTTGACTTTGGTAACCTTGCCCAAGTTGGACCCATTGCTCGAGCAAACATTAATTCCTGTATCCATAGTTTTTGAGATTGAACCGCTTCTTTTGGATTGTCACACTTCATTGATGAGAATAGAATGTGAAGTTAAATTCTTTGATTTGGACTAAACTCTTGAACCTAAATCGACTCTCAAACCCAATATTGATTTTTTTGAGTTAGTATTGGTTCCCGAACTTTTCATTTCAAAGCCCAAATCATCCATTCCACAAAACTATATTCTATTGTTGGACCAAGGTATTGACCAGAATGACTTAATGATGATCTTCCAAGATTGGTCATGTAAAGGGAATAATTTTCAAGATAGGATCTTGCATGATCCTATTAAAATTGGGGATTGTAAATATGTAGATAAAAAAGATGTTAATAAAGGTGGATTCCGTGAGCCACCACAGTATCTTGATTGGGTAGCAACGCTTGGCTCAATCAGACCAACACCGGAGCCACTACCATGAGGTAATTTTTCTTCCCTTCTCATTTGTTTCATGAATGTACACATTCACGATGCATTGAGGATAATACATGAGATAAGTGTGGGGGAGGGTTTACTAACATAGCTAGTTTTAAATTTTCTTTCTTTTACACTTCTTGTTAGAAATTTTTTTATAAAAACTCTTTTCTTTACTTTTTACAAAACTTTTTGAAATAAGAGAAATAGTTTTGATTTATTTTTATGAAAAATTAAGATTATCTTAGGAATTAGAAAGACCTAAAATTATGAAATTTTAAACTGAGTCAAAATAATATATCTTATTTAAATTTTAGGATAAGAAAGTAAAGATAATTTGATCTTGAATTTTTTGCCTTAGATTTATGCACTTCACACTTACACAATATTTGAGATTGAAACAAAGACTGATAATGCCATAAAAAATATATATAATAATAATAATAATCACTTATTGAAGCTGGGTTATTATGCCTCAGAAAGCATGATTATTCACGTCTAAAAAGATGGACAAAATCAAAATAATCCCCTTTAGTTTTGTGGCCTTGTTTACTTGAGTCCTTAGGTCTGAGGGATGTTTTCTCATCTGGTGCCCTAAGATTATTTGGTTTGAAAGTCACCGCCTAAAGGCTCGCTATCCGGGTAAATAAGAAAGCCTAAGAAAACTAAGGGAAGAAAAATAATAATAACATAAATAAATGGCATGAAAGAGTCGATATCCCAAAAATCTTCACTGTTCACAAAGTGCACATTTTTCAAGTATTTTATGAAAGATCGAAGAATCAATTCAATTTTAAATTCTTACATTTAATTTATAAAAAATTTTGCATTTTGACGTAGTTTAAGGAAGAATAATTTCTGGTTAACCTATGACCTTGGATCACTTATATTTTCGCAAAAATACTTCAACACTTTTCTCTATTTCAAAATGCGTTTTCAAAATACTAACATTTGATTTCTTTCTTTATGGATTTTGTGGGTGTAATCCGCTGAAAACCCTCAGGAGACAAAACTCCTCCTCTAGGGGAAACTTAGAGGTTTAATAGCTTATTGTACATGCTCAGTGTAATCGCGTCACCTGCGAAAGTGGTGTAATAATTTCCTTAGTTCTTTTGTTTTGCTTGGGATGAGCAAAAGATAAGTGTGGGGGTGTGATTAGTCTCTAAAACTGCATATTTCATACCACATCTTCACATTTATTTAATATTAAATTCTGCTAATAATACCTCTCTTTTATGTTTCTAAGTCCATGGTGTGCAATGAAGAAGAAGACCCTAAATCACTATTTAATGGGTGATTAAAGGCCTATGATATAGCCATTGATCTTGGAGAGCAGTTTTATCAAAATCTGGGGCCCAAAATCAGAAACCGAGACCTGCAGCCGACAGGGGAAAGACGCGACAGCGTGCGGCAGGCGGCGCCGCACGCGCGGCTTTAGAAGAGCCACGAAAACGCTGCTATGGCCACATTTCTATGGCCATACAGGCGCAGTCGCGCCCGTACTTTGGCCCAGGGGTTGTCTGCCTGGCCCCCTTTCCCCTGGTGCCTATAAATACCCCTCTGGGGTTCTGAAGATGAGGAGATACAGAGAGTTAGTGTACTTCTTTCCATCTTGTAGTTTAGGGTAGTTTAGTGTAGGTTAGTTCTTCTTCTTCCTCTTTGTATTTTCCATTTCTTGTACATCTTGAAATAGGAGAGAGTGTGGTATATGGTTGGAAAGCAAGAGTTCTTGTAATAGAAGGTGACAATCTATGAATGGTTCTCTCTTTACCTCTCTTTATTTTCTTCTCTCTAACTCCTTTTACATGTTTAGTTAATTTTCTCTCATGGCAACTAACTACTAACCACTAACTTGCTAACTTCTTATTTGATAATCCACATGAATCTAATAGCCTCTACTTGGCCTTACTCTTGCAAGAGCCATTGATGGCTCATGATGATGGATCTAACACTCTAACATCCTAACTCTCTAACAAGCTAATATTATTTTATTCCATGCTTACTCTTATTTAGTTTTGATGGTTTAAGTGTAGCTTGCACTTGCTATGGTGAGTTTTGATGTGAAAGTTATCATATGGGTCACGCTTTGAAACGCTCTTGAACCAAGGACTAGTGATGGCCAAGGATACATGTGAGGCAACTATCACTTAGAGGTTAGCATGGTTAGTGGAGCCATTAGTAGTTCGTAGCCATGTGTTTTCTTTCTTTTTCACTTCATTTTAGAAATATTCCAAAAATCACAAATATATTCTTTTCTATGTTTCTCACTTCTTTGTGTTTTACCGTACTTCTCTTTTCATTCTTTGTTTTCCTTTCTTTTCGTTCTTTTAAACATTGAAGAATCGTTAACAAACACGTGAACATACTGTGTAAGCTTCTATCGGCTCCAGTCCTTATGGATTCGACTCGTTTTATCCTCTATGCTATAATGGAAGTATCGAGGAAGCCAAAGCGCGCACACCTTAAAATCTTGATTTTAAAATATACACTTTTTGTGCGCGGTTTTTTCCCGATCTTTGATTGACCGACTGACAGAGTTTTCTTTACCCTTGGTCTCAGTTGAGATCGGTCGACCGAGCGGTCGACCGAAGTCCAACGGAAGTTCAAAATTTTGAACTATCGATCGACTAGCCGGTCGACCGAAGTTCTGTTAGAGCTGCAATAACGGCTAGTTTTTAAAATCTGAGATTTTTGAACTTATTCTCCAACATGTATATTTGCTCTTTTTGGGTTTAATCACCCTCCTAATATCTTGATAGACCCCTCTAATGATATTTATCACTTGCCTACATGTATAGTTCATTTGAAGAGGATTAAAACATAGATAAAACTTTTGATTTTGTGAAATATTTTAAAAAATCAACTTTATTCAAAAGAGAACGTTTTCTAGTTTTCTTGCTTCAAGTGCTCTCATTTTCAAACTAATATCTACAAGTTTTCAGCTCTTAAATACATTTATTTCAACTGAATTTTCTCTCTCACAAACTTTTTTAGCCTCACTTCTCATCATATACTATAGGAAGTTATAAAAGAGAATGTGTGTGATCTTTGTAGTCACCAAGAGCTTGTATACCTCATTGGCTTTGTGCTACCCCTTGTGTAGAGGATTGAGAGTTGGAGTTGTGTACTCCGATCTTGTATAGACCATGGTAGTTCCTCTGTGGAAGCTCCTTTGTGGAAAGATCCTTAGTGGATAGTGAAAATCCTTCAGACGGTGAAGGCGGAAACATAGAGCTTTGTGTTTGAACCACAAAACAAATCATTTGTGTTTGCGATTGTTTTCTCTCTTTCTCTACTCTACTTGCTATTGTTTACACTTGTGTATTAGTTTCATTTACACTTGCTATTCATTGTCGCATCATCTATACTTGTCGATTTTCACTCTCTCAATCAAGAAGGCAATTGTGCACCTCAACTCATTGTCTAAAGGAATATAGAGGAGAAGTTCTAGAGCCCTTCATGGGGAATTTGGTTTCACTTCTTGATTTGAGTTGAACGATTACATCATTTATTTTATAATTGTTGCATTTCCACGTTAATTGACATTAGATTAATATTACACCTATTCACCCCCTCTAGGTGTCCTTTCACCGTAAACCTGCCTCTTGAAGTGGCGATGGTGGCGGCCTGGGATGCACTTTTCCTTAGTGAGGCCATTTCTGTTTGGTGAGGCTTTTTGAGGAAGGATTTAGGAACGAGGGAAGATCTTGAGTATGGATTAAAGATCTCAATGAAAGCACCATAATGTGAAGGAAAATTCTTGGGGAATTTCTCCAGATCACGAGTTCTAAGTAAGATTTGTTAGTGAACAGACATGTGTAAGCAATCGCAAATAACAGAAATTTACTTGAAAAACCCGAAAGGGAAAAATCACAAGAGAAAGATGTTGGCCCAGAGGCCTTCCACTCTAGTTTTGATGATGATTAACTCATGTAGTTATGTGTACTAATAATCTTGTGATTTTAGTTTCAGATCGTTAATCAAGTTATTAGTAGGTGATCAGCTTCAACAAGATGATTTGGAAGCTTTCACATGTTGATTCAAGAGCCCGAGCGTCAAAGATCATATATAGCAATTGCTCGGTGGATCAAGGAGTTTTGGATCGAGTCGGCTTGGAGACGGCGCTCTACAAGAAGACATCGGTACCATAGTTTAGTTTTGTGTTTAGATCCAAATTGTAAAGATTAGAATAGTATGATATGTTCAAGTTCACAACACACACGTTTCATGTTCTGAATATTGGTTTTCAGTTTTTCAGTTTTAGGCTTAACCGATCTTGGTTTGCATGAATAGATAGATTCAAAACAAGTTTACATGGTTTAATGTATATTAGATTTGTTCTATATACATGCATGCTTAATTTCCTAGACAAACTTAGTTTTGACTTACTTATTCATGTGTTTTATGTTTTGGTATTTTTAACAAAACATATTTTAGAATTAAAGTCAAAAACATGGATATATATATGTTTCATGTATATAGGATTATATCCATATACATCATGCCTAAATGTTGTTTAATATCATGTTTTTGTATTTGGATGAGTTTTGGACAAAACGTATTTTCTATTCAAAAATCCAAGTTTTTAGAAAATATAGTTTTTGGTTTTTGGCAAAATTTCTATAACACAAAAATAGTTCAAAATGTTTGAGATTTGTGTTAAACATTTTAACACAAGTTTGTATTTCAATATAAAATGAGAAAACTATTTTTGTGAAATTTTAGAGATTTTATGGGAATTTTTTAAGTCTTTAAAAACCCAATTTTTCCCTGATTTGCAGCTGCCAGGCTAGGCCGGTCGACCGTAGCGATCGACCGACGTGCACGGATACGTGCACGCTGGCTGCCCTTTAGCCGAGTCGACCGCACGGTCAACCGACTGAGAGCAGGTTGCTCTCTGTTTGTTTCGGTCGACCGGACGGTCGACCGCCCAGAAAGCCGTTGCTCTCTGGTTCTGGGGACGGTCGACCGCACGGTCGACCGGTAGCTGCCAACGGTCAAAAATTGACCGTTGGACGGTCGACCGGTAGGTCATTTTTGGCAGTTTCTGCTGCCAACGGCTAGTTTTCCAAATGGGCTATAAATACCCCATTGGAAAGAGGTTTTCTATAAGATTTTGGTGCTTATTTTTCCTGACTCTCTAGTGTTTTCACAGCAATCAAAAGAAGTTTTTGGGCTTTAATTGAACAATCTATTTGGTGTTTTTGCTAGGGTTTGGAAATTCAAGAAAGGGTTTTTGGGAAAAGATTTTGATTCAATTTCTTCATCTTGGTTTCTAGTTTTTCCCAAAGATTTTTCTTTGAGTTTTTGATTTCCATTCCTTTGGTTTTCTCCACACTTGAGCTACATCTACTATCTCATTTTATAGGATCCTTGTGTGGGAAAGAAATTGTTTGTGGTTGTTGTTTAGACCACCAAGTTAAAAATCCTATCTTTGCTTGGCTTTGTGCCTTTCCCTCATTGTGTTGAGGAGGTTGTGCATTTGGGTTGTATCCCTCAAGTGGTGAGGTGATCCTTGTGTTGCTTTGTGCAAATCCCTCAAGTTGTGAGGTGATTGTTTGTTGGCTTGGAGTTGTGCCTCAAGGAGGAGGTTGTGTTTGTAAGGAGAGGAGTTGGGTACTCCTTGTAATTGTTATTGCCCCAAATCCTCGGTGGAGGTTCCCTTTGTAGGAGTCCTTTGTGAACAAGCTAGTGAACTTAAAATCCTTCTGGGTGAAGGCGGGGAAGTAGAGCTGGGTGCTCGAACCTCGAAACATATCTTGTTGTTTGCGCTTGATCCATTGGCTCTTACTCTCTCTCTCTCTCTTTACTTTGTGCCTTGCATCTATTCATATTGTTCATTCATAATTATTTGCTTGGCTTGTTTTAGTGTGAATCTCTTGTCAATTGCAATTAGTTTTTAAATTCCGCATTAAGTTCATTAGATTAGCATAATCACCTATTCACCCCCCCCCTCTAGGTGATTTTCAAAAGAATCCTCTATAAAGTCAAAGAATTATAATGAATTTAGCAGAGTGGTGTTGCGATTACAAATTCTAGGGTTTTTTTGTTCTCAAAAGCGAACTGCTAGAGTTTTCTGTAATCAGGTCTAAACCCCTTTCTTGATGGAGAAGGAGATATATTTATACTCACCTGAGTTATCTTTATGAGTGCGGATATTTTGGATCTACATAGCTGCATGATTCGCATGTTATGATCTCCTTGTAACCGCTCAGATCGCACGACTTAATTATAAGATTGCCATGTAGAGATATCCACCACCATTCATAACTGCTTGCATTGATATGGGATGTTACAACGCTCAGAACATGGGGATGATCTGGCTATATAGTCGGATCCATGAATCGTAGGGATCTTGCTGTCTAATTGTAAGTGGCGTAGGAGTAGTGGGCTCCAGAGGGTCTTTATGTCGGAGCCTTGGGTGGATCGGGAAAAATCTCTATACTGATAAGAAAAAAATCTTGTATTATTGCTGACGTCTCAGAGAGTCGTGCAGCTCTGGTTGAGCAATGTATGATCAGATGTGGGATCGGGGCTAGGCCTGAGGCTATCTTCTTGGACCCATGTCAAGTTTGTAAGTGAGCTGAGTCAGCTGGCAGAGAAATGGAACCTCCAAGTGTCCGGACACGTGTCATGATCTTAACGATGGTGCTTTTGGCCACTACAATAAATATTGTCAAGAGAGTGGTATGCTTTTCTCATAAATATCACTTTCCCAACTATGCGGGTGGAGCGATGCCTCCATAGTCTTATTAGAACCATCATATGAAACCTAACTATTTGCAAGTATTAAGAAAAAGATCAATACCCATCTTTCTCATCCCCATATTTCTCCTCCATTGATATTCTTGCGCAAAAAGAAAACCACGTCCTTGCAATTAGAGCTTCACGTTCCGCTAAGATGTGTCACTGGGCTAAGAGACGTTCATGAAGAATTCGATGGGAGCACCTACTACGATCACCAAGTTTTTCAATGAAACATTTGAAAGTGCAACATCTAAATCTACTATTTGATTTTATGTCATGATAGATGTACCTTACATATGTTCATATTGGAACCATGATATTAGAGATCATATTAATTCATATATTTGCCATTATAACCCGATTCATGCCTAGATTTATTAAATATATGTGGACTTGATCTTATGATCTTTAATAACTAGTTTTCCACTTAATTTGTTATTTATCACTTTTTTGTTTTATTTAAGAAAGTCATTATTCATCAAAAGTGCATATTTTTAGTCACATTTTCATATTTATTCTCTTTAAAGCATTACTATTTAATTATTTTATTGTTTAGTAATGTGCAAGCCTCCTCAATTAGAAAAGAAAAAAAAAGAGCCTAAAAGAAGCCCACAAGTTAAAGAGAAGCCCAAAAGCCCATCAAGCCCAAGACAATTCAGAGATTATCCTATCCTAAATCAGAGATGAAGGAGAAATCAATTAAATTTGGTTTCTTGATCCTCAAGTCAAAAGATAAAGGAGAAAATTCAAGTTTAAACTCAGATTTATAGATAACTTGTTTCCTAAGCTTTCTAGGAAATAAGGTTATTTTAAATTCAAGAATGCAAATAAGGATTTTAAGAATAGATCTCCAGATGGATGGACGAGATGAAGTCATGCGCAAGCGCGTGCCCAAACCCCCTAATAAAGCCGCATTTCCCCTGAAAAGCCGTGGAAACGCTGCTTTCTGGAGGAGTTGTGCGTGTCGGTTGGGTGGGAGTATTCATGTGGGACTCTACTTCTCAAATCTTCTATAAATACCCCTGAAGAGCAACAGGGTAGAGGTATCTCAGAAGTTCAAGCTTAGGGTTTTCTTTAGATCTATTTTCTTTCCGAATTTTTATTGTAATTTTCAAGTTTCTTTTACTTTGAAGAAGATTTGTAAGAAGGAGAAGTCATTGTAATTTGAGGTAACAGATCAATACAAGGTGCTTTTATTCTTTTCATATCTCTTTTGTTATTTACTTGCTTTTTGTTCTTTATTTTGCTTCTTTATTTCATGCAATCATTTTATTCAAAAATCATGCTTCGTTTCTCTTCCACCATGAATAACTAAATCACTTCTCATGACTTACTAATATCACCACCATGGACCTCTAGTATTGCATAGAGAACCCAATTAAATTTCATGCGTGCTTAAACCCTAGGTTTATCTTAAAAGCACATGATAGTGATAATTAGGTCAACTACTTACTTGTACTTTTTAACTATTTTTCTTAATCTATGCTTGCCATTGTCTTGATATTTTAATATTCAATTTTAAATAGTGCTATTTCAATTAAAACCTTGTTATTTGTCTTATGAGTTTTTCTTGAATCCTAGGGTAATTTATCATGTTTAGGGTTTAGCGTGAAGGTAATCTCTAGTTGGTATTATTTGTTTATGGTGGTAGAATATTAGCAGGTTGTGGTTTTTTCTACATTAATATTAAAACCAAACTTCTTTCAACAAATCTCTTTCTTTAAAGTCTCCAAACAAAAGAAGAAGGTGTAAAAAAATAAAATACCGAAACGCTTTCATCGCATCTCTCCCTAAGGTTCTACCCGTATAGCCCTCACTATATGGTTAAATTGCAAAGAATCAGAGTCAAAACCAATCATATACACTTTTCATATTCTCTGTATTCTTTTTGGCAATCAAATTTTGCATCGTTACTTGGGAGGGAACGATATATATTGTTTTCTATCTAAATTCTTCTCTATTTGTGTGTACAAGAACAGTTACAAGAAGTTGTCATCTGCAAAGGATTAGAAGTACTGCATAGCCATTAACCTAGAAGGCAGACACCAGAAGTTTCAGGAAAGCAACACAAACGCGCGCTAAAGCCGCGAAAACATGGCAATCCCAATGAGTTAAGGTTTCTGCTTTCTTCTGTAGTTATTGAACCTGAGTTTTGTATCTGCTGCAGTTGTTAAATTTCACTGTAACCTATCTAGACATTGTCTCTAATAATAACAGTAACTCGTGATTGGAATTTAAAAATCGGATAGACTTGCATCTAGGCATTCGTTTATTTTTATTTTAAATTTTTAATTACTGTTGAAGAGTGCTGGAGATCAAGTTAAGTCAGCATAACATCTAGATTAGGAAACATTTGTGATGATTTAATTACTTTGACTGATATTATTCTATTGACTTGCATACTTGCACAAAATTGACTTAAGGGCAAAAACCCTAACAAGATAAGGTGGGAAAGTCATTACCCTCCCTTGGCCCACAAATCATCTCCTCACTCACAACCTAAGCCTAAATTTAAAATTTGAATAGACGTTGGCCTCAAGGACTTCTCAGACTCACTAGGAGATTGACCTAAGGAGAAAGTTGTTTGAATTTGACTCTTGTCAAATCAGTAGCTAAGTAGGGGATTGAGAGGCGAAACCTCGAAGGTTGGTGGTTTGGCATAATTAGACCCGTCTTTGACGGATACCTCCCATTGACCTTACCACCTACCTGGCCGATTAACTTGTGGTCCGATTCGGCAATATACCTCTCGCGGATAATCTAAAGTTGGGAGTCGTCTAGGTCTAAATCTACCATAGAATAGGCTTGGTTGATTTTTATTCATTTGATTGGTGATATTGTTTTTATTAATTTGCATACAAGTGTAGCCGAGAGACCCAATTACATCAAGAAGAAACGGTTCACCATATATATATATATATATATATATATATATATATATATATATATATTTATATATATATATATATATATATATATATATATATATATATATATATATATATATATTATATATATCCAAATTCACATGGTTATAAGTCATTCTATATGCCAAACCCACCTTTCATCCACCAACCTTTTTCCCGAATTTTAACACTCAACCCGCCTACTCATCTTTTATATCTTATCCACCCATTTGGTGCAATTATTGTCATGATCCATCCCATCCCTCAGAATAGTGTCCCTCGATAGGGTATTCGTTAGGATAAGGCCCAAATCAGTTTCACACATTTCAAGGACCTATGAGCAAATCTGATCCATCACATCAACTAGAATTTAATAACAATCTTAAGGAGGACACACAAACTTCACATCAAATACTAAGTGATAATATTTCATACGGGGCCTACCTAGAGTTGATGTCTAATAAGTTAGCGGTGGAGCAAGAGGAGGATTCATTTTCTACTCAATATGTTCTTGTTCCAAAACCAAATAAACCCATGTCAATTCTAAATCATATTCATCTTCATGAAGAAAATGAGTTCAATAATGAACCCGATAAGGAAGTATGTGAATTAAACGACTATCGTCGATATCGAGACAAACGGATTAGAGAGCAGTTGGCCGAATGTTCACCTCGTAGAGAGCAAATCGAGTCGTATAGTGAGGATAAATGTGACGATGAATCTTTGTGTTTGGATGAACTGTTTCAAGATAATTTGGATACACATACACCTCTCAAGGAAAAATTTGAATTATCTTGTGAGGATGTTTGTGAAGATGATGAGCCTCTATTTCTTGATATATTATTTAAAGATGAGTGCGATCATAGTGATGATAAAACATATCTTAAGAATATTACGTCTAGAGTTCCCTTTGAGAGAAGGAAGCTTGATTTAAGTATCTTCACATTCAATGAACCAACTGATGATCAATCATTTGAAAACATAACTCAAGAACCTCAAATTGATAAAAGTTTTAAAAACCCCTTCAAAGATGAACTTAACTGTTTCGATGAATCAATTAGGGATGTTTTGGTTAGTTATATACCTCCGAAAGCCATGATTAATTCAAATCTTGAGGAGATGTATAAGGAAAAACTCAAAATTCTAGATATTCATTATGTTTATAAGCCAACTACAATGTATAAGGAGGATAAATTTGTGAAGAACGGTGGAGAGAAGAAGAGCAGGAGAAAGTTGAAGAAGGTGATGAATAAGTTTGAGAGGGTGAACACAAAACTGACAAAGAGATTGACCCCTCTAATTTCACTACTAAAGATGATACATTGGAATAATGGAAAGCGGGCTCGAGGGAAGAAATCATGCACATTGGTAACATTACCTCTCTTGTACTTTATTTCATGCATTCGTACATTGAGAACAATGTATAAGATAGGTGTGGGCAAGGATTCACTAACATACTAACATATACTAACATGGTAGGTTTACAAAGAATTTTTTCTTTTAAAAACTTTTTGAAAAAGAAAGTAATACTTTGATTTATTTTTTACAGTAAGTAAGTTAATTTTAAGGAATAGAAAAATCATAATTAGGATTTCTTACTTGATCAAAATAAAATTATTTGTTTGATTTTCAGGATTAGGAGAAAAATTGAAAAAGTAATTTAGTCCTGATTTTTACCTTGATGAAATATGCATACTTTATACACTTACACACTTAAGATTCAAAACAAAGACTCTTGTGCCTTAAAAAATAATAATTATATATATATATAATAAACAAATCTAATTATTGATTAGCTAGGTGCTTTGGCCTAAGAAAGCCTTGGTATTTATGCGAAAGTTAATTAGGTAAGTTTGAAAAAAATATATATAAATATAATATATGTATTAACACATCTAACAATCAATTAGTTAGGTATTACGGCCTCAAGAAGCCTTGATACTTACATAAAAGAAAATTACATGAGTTATACATATTAAAAAAAAAAAGAAGTGCTTAAAGGGCAACGAAGTGCTAATACTTCGAACTTTTTCCAAAAAAAGGAAAAAGTTATATTATATATATATATATATATATATATATATATATATATATATATATATATATATATATATATATATATATGATATATAAGGCATAAGAGTTGAAGTAAAGAATCCCGTCAAAAAAATCACGATCACGAAGGTGCATATGACTTAGGGTAAAATAATAGACTAAGTAAGAGATTCAGTTGTAATCCTTATCTAGATTGATAATAAATATTTGCATCGAGAATAAATATAGAAATGAATAATTTGGTGATCCTAAGACTTATAAATTACTTGATTACCTCAAAAATATTTTAAATATTTTCTCTCTTTCAAAATGGTATTTCAAAAATACTAACATTTTGTTTTTCTTTCTTTATGAATTTGTGGTGTAATTTACTGAAAACCCTCACGAGACAAAACTCGTCCTCTAAGGGTAACCTAGAGGTTTAATGGCTTGTTCCACATGCTATGTGTAATTATGATTCCTACGAAAGTGGGTTAGGTTAGGTTAGATTAGCTTAGTTTAGATTTTTCTTTTTTGTTTTACTCGAGAACGAGTAAAAGATAGGTGTGGGGGTGTGATTGTTCATTAAAAGTGCATATTTTTAGCCACATTTTCATATTTATTCTTTATAAAGCATTACTATTTAATTATTTTATTGTTTACTAATGTGCAAGCCTCTTTAATTAAAAAGAGAAAAGAAAAAAGCCTAAAAGAAGCTCACAAGTTAAAGAGAAGCCCAAAAGCCCATCAAGCCCAAGATAATTCAGAGATTATTGTATCCTAAATAAGAGATGAATGAGAAAATCTATTAAATCAGGTTGCTTGATCCCCAAGTCAAAAGATAAAGGAATGAATTTAAGTATAAACTTAACTTTATAGATAACTTGTTTCCTGAGTTATCTAAAAAACAAAGTTACTTTAAATTCAAAAATGCAAATAAGGATTCTAAGAATAGATATCCAGATGGATGGACGAGATGAAATAACGCGCCGAAGCGCGTGCCCAGACCCCCTAATAAGGCCGCATTTTCCTTGAAAAGCTGCGAAAATGCGGCTTTCCTGAGGAGTTGTGCGTGTCGGTTGGGTGGGAGTGTTCATGTGAGACTCTACTTCTTAAATCTCCTATAAATACCCTGATAAGCAACAGGGCAGAGGCATCTCAGAAGCTCAAGCTTAAGGTTTTCTTTACATCAAAATTCTTTCTGAATTTTCATTATAATTTTCAAGTTTTTTTACTTTGAAGAAGATTTGTAAGAATGAGAAGCATTGTAATTCGAGGTGACAAATCAAATATGAAAAAAATCATATTTCGTCTCTCTTCCACCATGAGTAACTAAGTTCACTTCTCATGACTTGCTAATATCACTACCATGAACCTATAGTATTGAATATAGCACCCAATTAAATTCCATGTATGCTTAAACCCTAGGTTTATCTTAAAGGCACATGACGATGATAATTAGGTCAACTACTTGCTAGTACTCTTTAACTACTTTTCTTAATCTATGATTGACCATTGTCTTGATATTTTAATGTTAAATTTTACTTAGTGTTATTTCAATTAGAACCTTATTATTTGTCTTATGAGTTTTTCTTGAATCCTAGGGTAATTTATCATGTTTAGGGTTTAACGTGAAGGTAACCTCTAGTTGATATTATTTATTTATAGTGGTAGATTATTAGCAGGTTGTGGTTTTTCTCTACATTAATATTAAAACCAAACTTCTTTCAACCAATCTCTTTCTTTAAATTCTCCAAACAAAAGAAGAAGGTGTAAGAAAATAACAACACCGAAATGCTTCCATCATATCTCTTCATGAGGTTAGACCCATATAGCCCTCGCTACACGGTTAAATTGCAATGATTCAGAGTCAAAACTAATTACATATATTTTCATATTCTCTATATTTTTTTTGGCAATCAGAAAATCCCTTAAGTTTACATCGTTGCCCTAAGTAGGGAAATGAATCCCGACTATAGCAGAAGAAAGAAACTCCTAATAGAGGGAATCAAACGGCTTATGCACATCCATGAATTATAGCAACAGCTTTTATGAAACTACTAGTAGCCTTCATGCATACCCTTCATACTCTGTGAGTGAACCTCCACGAATCGCTACTCAAATTTAGTGGCATTTGTATGTTGCGAAGTCAAATCGTGGAATGATACACTTCACAGTGCACTGTACAAATTTAGTTCAAAAAATCCCCTCATTCATTGTGAATGAAAAGATTTGAGCTCACAATCTTCCACATAAGAAGAAAGTGAAATGCCATCGAGCAATCTCAGATGGCCTTTGTTTTGTATTAGTAAAACCATAATACTTTCAAAAAATAAAAATAAAAAAATTAGCCAAAGTGAATTAATAGATAATAACGGTCACGGACCAATGTCCAGAGAGATTTCTCATTATGATGCCTTTGAATCTTGTTGTGAGTCACTGCAAGTGGGTCATGTACAATTCCCCCATAGCAACCACACGTAAATTTTCTGACTACTCAATGAAATTCTCAACTCACCAAATTCTTTATGCACCCAATTCTCACCTCCTCCAAGTAACTGCCGCCACCCTCCATATCAGTCGTAGGTGCGCATTGGTGTCACGTCCGCCCGTGAATTTAACCACAGACGCCACCACCATCAAAGCAAAGAATAATCCCATTACAACCCACGACCCCTCCAACGAACCAGGGAAAACTCACCCGCCAGAAAAATTCTCTGTGGGCCCTGAGTCGCGGACCAATCACCGCCGTCCAAATAAAGCACAAAATAAAGACAAAAAAATGATTTTCCCTTCTTTTTGATAATTTTCTCGTGTGGCACAACGCGCTCGCCCTACCGGCCACCGCCCGCCTCCCATAAACTATTCCCCCAAAACCAGACAAAAACAAAAGAGGGCTACTAGGCAAGCATCGGGTGATGTCACCCATCCTTATATTTTTATATTTTATTATATTTATTTATATTATTTTATTTATATTTATCAAATTCGACTGCAAGAAGGCTTTCTCCCGTGACTCATATAGAAACTTTACCTGTTCTTTCATTTTCTCTTTCTTCTTCCTTTCTCAACTCCTCCTTCTTACTCTTTCTTCTTCTCCCTCTTCTCTGTTAGCCCAAATGCCCATTACTCTAGTTTTGATGATGATTAACTCATGTAATTATTGCATTAATGATTTTGTGTTTATATAGTTTCAATTATTGATCAAGATCTTAGTAGGTGCTTAGCTTCAACAAAAGAGTTTTGAAGCTAACACGTGGCTTCAAGAGCTCACGCGTCAAGGTCGCATCTAGTACTCAAGTGGAGTTTAGCTCATTGGATCAAGATTTGAACCAAGTCAAAAGGAGAAGAAAATTCTCAAGAGAAGGTTTTCAAGACTTGAGTCTAGTTTTGTAAGTGTTAAGATTTTGTGTTTTAGATAAAATGTAAAGGATAGATTAGTTATGGATTGCTCAAGCTCATACACACACACACTAAATTTATATGTGTTTTCATAAAATAGTTTTAGTTTTAAAAAATACTGTTTTGATTTTTGAGCTTCAAATTATACATCCTTATGTTTCATGATTAGATTTCATCAAAACAACTTTATATGGTTTATATGTGTTTTGGGTTTCATCTATGCACATTGTTAGTTCTGAAATCACCTAGAGGGGGGTGAATAGGTGATAACGCTAATCAATGCACAATTAAAAATGTTATGATGCAACGATCACCCAAAACAAGACTAGAAGTCGAATACTCCGTGAAGGGCTCTGAACTCCTTCCTCGTGATTCCTCTAATAAGAGTTTGAGGTGCGTATTGCAATCTTGTTGTATGAGTATTTGATCGACAATATGAATATGAAACAAGTGTATATAGCAATGAATATGTAGAGTAAGTACAATGTTGCAATGAATATGTAGAGCAAGTAAATGAAGCAATGAATATAAAGTAAGGAATTAAAGCAAGTAAACCAAACGCAAACACCGAGAATTTTTCCGAGGTTCGAGCACCCAGCTATACGTCCCCGCCTTCACCCAGAAGGATTTCTAACTACTATAACTTCACAAAGAGTTACAATCACACCGGAGTACCCAACTCCACAATCTCAAGTACAAGTATTCTCTTGATGATCAAAAGACAACAAACTCTCTTTTGAAAAATCCTTTTCCCTTACAAACGCCCTGTAGAACAATGAGTAGGATTGAAGCTCTAGTATTATAAGTGAAAAAAGAAAATGAATTTTGAGAGAGCTTTGAAACAAAAACTTCAGAAATGAGAGAGATTTTTCACCACAAAAACCAAGAACAAAACTCTTTTGAAAGCCTTTAAACTTTGAATATTTTTTGCAAATGATTGTTGTTAATCCCACAACCTACAGGATAGAGCTAGGGATTAAAGGGTAAATTAATACAATAGGTAATTAGGAAGTATTTGACCCAAAAACCAGCCCCTAAACTCGTTTAGAGATAAAAAGGACGATTTAAAACGTGTTTTAAAAAATATCCGTTAAGGCTGAAACACAGCCTCGGTCGACCGGCTGGTCGACCGGGTTTTCAAAAAATAGAGCCGTTACAGGCCCACGGTCGACCGCCCGGTCGACCGCAATAAACAGAGAGTCACTGACTTTCAGTCGGCCGAAGGTCGGTTGACCGAAATGGGGTCCGGTCGACTGCCCGGTCGACCGGGAAACGTGCACACATGCACGCACCCAACGGTCAGAATCCCGGTCAACCGGTCGGTCGACCGATCTGACCTGAAACAGAGTCGGTCGATCGGTCAGTCGACCGCCTCAGGTCAAAAACTGAAATTTGAAAAGGATTTTGAGGAGATTTTGATGGTTTACAAAATAGTTTCGATCAGAACTATGTATAATACACAAAATTGAGTTTATAAGTAATAGACTATATTTAAAAATATTTTGTATATATATATAGGAGAAATTTTTAGAAAAGACATGTGCGCAAAAACTTGTGTGTAGGAGTTATGAGCTTCAAACCTATTCACTATTTTTTAACAAAACTATAAAACTAAAAACAAATCTAATGAAGTCTCTGAGCCATAATGAAGTCTTGAGCCATGCAATGTCATGCTAGAGTCTTCTCTTCTATGGACATTTTCTCTTGTGCCATTTGCCTTATTTGCTCCATGAACCTAGAAAACCTTGCAATAGCTAAGCAATGGCCTTCATAAAAGGTACTAACCTGAAACTCATCTTAAACAAACTTATTAGTACTATATAGCTTCTATGTGTTTTGTTATCATCAAAACTTTAAACAAATGGAGAGTGTAACCTTTTGGGCCAACAATCTCCCCTTTTTGAAGATGACAAAACATATAGGCTATATCAAAAAGATATAAAGAGAGAGGTAAAACTCCCCCTCAAATTATGCTATATTAAACAAGTAAAAGCAATTCAAAACATGAAACATGAGACTAAAAACTCTTGCTAAAAACTCTTGCAAAAACCATATAAACTCATGTTTTTAGTTTTAGAACTCATATACAAGAACACAAGAACTCATTTTCTCCCCCTTTTGTCATACATCAAAAATGGATAAAGAAACAAAAAAATAATTTATTCAATAACACAAACATTAAGTTCACCACATATAAAGGAAAATCTATTAAAATTTAGTGGTTTAGTGAAAATATCGGCAAGTTGCAAATCTGAAGAAACATAATCAATCTCTATATCACCTTTCTCAAAATGATCTCTAAGAAAGTGATATCTAATCTCAATGTGCTTGGTCTTACTATGTTGATTTGCATTCTTAGTCATATGAATAGTACTAGTATTATCACAAAATATTTTTATATGGTCATAATGCAAATCATAATCAAGGAGAGTATGTTTCATCCAAAGGACTTGTGCACAACAAGCCCCCGCCGCAACATACTCCGCCTCGGCGGTTGAGAGGGCTACCGAATTTTGTTTCTTAGAGGACCATGAAACAAGACAATTACCAAGAAATTGACATGTCCCACTAGTACTCTTTCTATCCACTCTACAACCCGCATAGTCGGCATCCGAAAAACTCGTCATAGAAAAATCTGCGGTTTTCGGATACCAAAGACCCATTCCAATAGTGCCCTTAATATAACGAATGATGCGTTTTACCGCAAGAAGATGAGACTCTTTAGGACACGATTGGAATCTAGCACAAGACACACACTACACATGATATCTGGCCTACTTGCCGTTAAACACAACAAACTACCAATCATGCTTCTATATAACTTAATATCAACACATTTACCTTGGTCATCCTTATCAAGCTTGGTGGTAGTTGTCATGGGAGTGTTGCAGATTTTCGAACCTTCAAGTCCAAATTTCTTTATGAGTTCCTTTGAGTACTTGGCTTGACATATGAATATCCCATCCCGCATTTGCTTGATTTGGAGTCCAAGAAAGAAGTTTAATTCACCCATTGAAGACATCTCGAATTCACGTTGCATACACTTTTCAAACTCCTTGCACAAAAGCTCATTAGTAGAACCAAATATTATATCATCAACATAAATTTGTACTATAAGAATGTCATTATCAACATGCTTAGTAAATAATGTTGTGTCTACTTTGCCTTTAACAAAATCATTTGAAAGAAGAAAACTAGAAAGCCTTTCATACCAAGCTCTAGGAGCTTGCTTTAATCCATACAAAGCTTTATCAAGTTTAAAAACAAAATTAGGATGAACATGATCAACAAAACCGGGAGGTTGTTCAACATAAACTTCTTCATTTATAAAACCATTTAAAAATGCACTTTTTACATCCATTTCAAAAAGTTTAAAATTTTTAAAAGATGCTAAAGCTAGTGTAATCCGTATGGCTTCAAGCCGTGCTACGGGTGCAAAGGTCTCCTCAAAGTCAATTCCTTCAACTTGAGTGTAACCTTGGGCCACTAACCTAGCTTTATTCCTAATAACATTTCCTGACTCATCCATCTTATTCCTAAAAATTTACTTAGTACCAATTATTGGTCTATCGTGGGGTCTAGGAACAAGATGCCAAACTTGGTTGCGCTCAAATTGATTGAGTTCTTCTTGCATAGCTAGCAACCAATATGAGTCACCCTCGGCTTCGAGGATGTTTTTGGGTTCAAAATGAGAGATGAATGCAAAATTACCACATAAGTCATGGAGTTTGGAGCGAGTTGTTACCCCTTTAGATACATCACCTATGATCAGATCCTTGGGATGATTTGTAGCGAATCTCCAATCTTTAGGAAGTGGTTGAGATTGTTCCACTTCTTCCTTTTGAACTTCACCAATAGGTTCTTTCTTTTCTTCTTGAATGGGGAGTCCTTCAAGGAAATTTTCTCCATGTCCTCACCTAATGAGTCAATCTCTACAACATTCTCAACAACAACATTAGATTCTTCAAATTTAACATGCATGGATTCTTCAATAGTAAGAGAAGATTTATTGAATACTCTATAAGCTTTGCTAGTAGTAGAATATCCAACAAATATTGCTTCATAAGCCTTAGCATTAAATTTACCCAAGTTATCTTTAGTATTTAAAACAAAACACATGCATCCAAAAACTTTGAAATATGAAACATTTGGTTTTCTTAAATGATAAATTTTAAAAGATGTCTTGAAAGTATTTTTATACAAATAAATACAATTTGATATGTAGCATGTGGTGTTTACGGCCTCGGCCCATAGATATTGAGGGAGTCATATTCACTTATCATAGTCCTAGCCATCTCTTGAAGGGTTCTATTCTTTCTTTCTACAACTCCATTTTGTTATGGAGTTCTAGGACATGACATTTCATGCTTAATTCCCTTTTCATCACAATAAGTCATGAAGAATTGGTTAATGAACTCAACACCTCTATCACTTCTTATTTTCAAAATCGAAAAACCTTTTTCTTTTTCAACTCTTTTTCGAAAAATCTTAAAATGCGAAAAAGTTTGATCTTTGTGTTTCAAAAAGAAAACCCAAGTGAACCGGGAAAAATCATCAACTAAAACAAAAGCATATCTACTACCATTTAAGCTTTTAGTTTTAGTTGGTCCAAAAAGATTCATGTCAATTAATTCTAATGGCCTAGTTGACATGATATCCTTGATTGGTTTGAAAGAAGACTTGGTTTGTTTCCCAAGTTGGCACGCACCACAAATGCGGTCTTTTTCAAACTTCAAGTAAGGAATACCCTTCACCAATTCCTTAGAATTAATCCTAGCAAGATGATCAAAAGATGCATGTCCTAATCTTCTATGCCAAAGGGAAGAAGTCTCATCAACAGCATTCAAGCATTTAGTAGAACAATCCAAATTAAGCATGTCAATGATATAGACATTATTATCACGAAATCCGGTGAGAATACAATCATTGATTTTACAATCAAAAATTTTGCAAGAAAAATCATCAAACACAACTTTAAGACCACGATCACAAAGTTGACTTATACTGAGCAAGTTATGTTTAAGTTCATCAACAAGAACAACATTTTCTATAATAGGAGATGCACCAATTTGAATGTTACCTATACCGATGATAGTGCCCTTAGAATCATCTCCGAAGGTGACGGTGCCACCTTCAACATACCTTGATAGGGTTGTAAAGTTGTTGATATCCCATGTCATATGTCTAGAATAACCACTATCAAGGTACCACCGCTCCTTACGTCTTGGAGCCTTGGTGTACCTACATCAAATAATTTAGGACTTAATTTTGGTACCCATATTTTCTTGGGTCCTAAAGGGTTAGTGTCATGAACCCACACAAGATTATTAGATCTATTTATTTGATCATAGCAAAATTTAGCTAAGTGACCATTTCGACCACAATAAGTACATCTATAAACTCTTCCATATTTAAATGCATAATGAGTGTGTGGCTTACTAGCATGTGACTTGTGTGCATGAGTAGTTTTAACATGTGAAGTGTTGACATGGTGAGCATTTTTAGCATGGGTTGTTTTATCATTCTTAACATGTGGAGTGTGCTTCTTTGAAAACATTTCCTCTAATTTTTTAGTATTAAAAGCACAATCTTTTAAAACATTTTCAAAATCAATAATTCTAGTTTTTAACAAGGAAAATTCATTTTCATCAACTTTTGGAAATTTAGCTTTACAAATAACTTTATAAGCATCAAATTCTCTTTTAGTTGAAATAAGATTAGAAGAAATTTCTTCCTTTTCTTTTGAAACAATTGCAAGTTGGTTTTTAAGCAACTCAATTTCCTTTTTCAATTTAGAGCATTCTACCTTTTTATCATCAAAGCTTTCAGAAAGTTGAACAAAAGCATGTTCTAGCATTTCTCTACTTATTTCATTTTCTTCATCAAGAGGTTGAGTGGTTACCTTGGGTGTGTTTGCCATGAAACACATATTTGCCGTGTCCACCTCATCTTCGGACTCGCTTTCCGAATCCCAAGTAGCCTTGTATGCCTTCTTTTCAACCGGCCTCTTTTGCTTTAAGGAAGAAGTCATCTTTTTCTTGAAGTCGGGACAATCGGCCATGATATGTCCTGGTTTCCGACAATTATAGCAAATGATTCTTTTCTCCTCCTTCCCTTCCCATTTCTTTCTATAGTTGAGTTTGTTCTTGTGGTACATCCTCTTCACATTTCTCACTAGGAGAGATAGTTCCTCATCCTCTTCTTCATCTTCATCATTGTCATCAATGGTAGAGGAAGACTTAAAAGTTATAGATTTCTTCTTTTGAGGTACCGCTTCTTCTCTTGCCTTCCTTTCCATCTCATGAGTCTTAAGGTTTCCAATAAGACTTATGAGATCCATTTCATCTTTATTATTCAACTCCATTAAGGTGGTAGCCTTGATCTCCCATGATGAAGGAATAGCTCGAATCACTTTGCGCACCTTTTGGTCGTTGCTTATATCATCACCTAGAGAAGAAAGAGCATTGGTAATCTTAGTAAACTTGGTAATCATAGAATCAATATACTCATCTTCAAGCATTTTAAAACTTTCATATTGGGACCTCAAGAGATCTATTTTAGCTCTCTTTACTTGTGATGTCCCCTCGTGTGTGACCAATAAGTGTTGCCAAATCTCATAGGCGGATTGGCAATGTATAACCCGTGTAAGATCATCCTCATTCAAGGCGGTGAAAAGGGAATTTTGAGCCTTAGAATTAGCCTCATATTCTTTGTAGGTAAAGTCAGACCAAGTGCTCTCCTCACTATCGGGTCTACTATAGGGTTTGGTCAAGGATTTAGCAACTAAACTACCTGAGGATTGTAGAAAGATAGTCATCCTAACCTTCCAAATGGGAAAATTAAGTCCATCAAATTTAGGAGGGGTCTTAATGTTGTCAGCCATTTTTACTAGTGTATGCATGAAAGAATGCAAATAGTGATTAGCAAATTTTAGGTCTCTCTAAGGATGTGAAGCCAAAAACTAGAGTCCTAGCTCTGATACCAATTGAAATCACCTAGAGGGGGGTGAATAGGTGATAATGCTAATCAATGCACAATTAAAAATGTTATGATGCAACGATCACCCAAAACAAGACTAGAAGCCGAATACCCCGTGAAGGGCTCTGAACTCCTTCCTCATGATTTCTCTAGATAAGAGTTTGAGGTGCGTATTGCAATCTTATTGTATGAGTATTGGATCGACAATATGAATATGAAACAAGTGTATATAGCAATGATTATGTAGAGCAAGTACAATATTGCAATGAATATGTAGAGCAAGTAAATGAAGCAATGAATATAAAGCAAGGAATTAAAGCAAGTAAACTAAACGCAAACACCGAGAATTTTTTCGAGGTTCGAGCACCCAGCTCTACGTCCCCGCCTTCACCCAGAAGGATTTCTAACCACTATAACTTCACAAAGAGTTACAATCACACCGGAGTACCCAACTCCACAATCTCAAGTACAAGTATTCTCTTGATGATCAAAAGACCACAAACTCTCTTTTGAAAAATCCTTTTCCCTTACAAACGCCCTATAGAACAATGAGTAGGATTGAAGCTCTAGTATTATAAGTGGAAAAAGAAAATGAATTTTGAGAGAGCTTTGAAACAAAAACTTCAGAAATGAGAGAGATTTTTCAGCACAAAAACCAAGAACAAAACTCTTTTGAAAGCCTTTAAACTTTGAATATTTTTTGCAAATGATTGTTGTTAATCCCACAACCCTAATCACCCCTATTTATAGGATAGAGCTAGGAATTAAAGGGTAAACTAATACAATGGGTAATTAGGAAGTATTTGACCCAAAAACCAGCCCCTAAACTCGTTTAGAGACAAAAAGGATGATTTAAAACGTGTTTTAAAAAATAGCAGTTAAGGCTGAAACACAACCTCGGTCGACCGGGTTTTCAAAAAATAGAGCCGTTACAGGCCCACGGTCGACCGCCCGGCCGACCGCAACAAACAGAGACTCACTGACTTTCAGTCGGCCGAAGGTCGGTCGACCGAAATGGGGTCCGGTCGACCGCCCGGTCGACCGGGAAACGTGCACACATGTATGCACCCAACGGTCAGAATCTTGGTCAACCAGTCGGTCGACCGATCTGACCTGAAACAGAGTCGATCGATCGGCCGGTCGATTACCTCAGGTAAAAAACTGAAATTTGAAAAGGATTTTGAGGAGATTTTGATGGTTTACAAAATAGTTTCGATCAGAACTATGTATAATACACAAAATTGAGTTTATAAGTAATAGACTATATTTAAAAATATTTTGTATATATATAGGAGAAATTTTTAGAAAAGACATGTGCGCAAAAACTTGTGTGTAGGAGTTATGAGCTTCAAACCTATTCACTATTCTTTAACAAAACTATAAAACTAAAAATAAATCTAATGAAGTCTCTGAGCCATAATGAAGTCTTGAGCCATGCAATTTCATGCTAGAGCCTTCTCTTCTATGGACATTTCCTCTTGTGCCATTTGCCTTATTTGCTCCATGAACCTAGAAAATCTTGCAATAGCTAAGCAATGGCCTTCATAAAAGGTACTAACCTGAAACTCATCTTAAATAAACTTATTAGTACCATATAGCTTCTATGTGTTTTGTTATCATCAAAACTTTAAACAAATGGAGAGTGTAACGTTTTGGGCCAACAAGTTCAAATGTTTACAAAAACTTATTTGATATTTCTATTTCATGTGTTTCAGTTTTGTATTTTATTAAAACTTATTTTAGAGCTTATTGTCAAAAACATAGATATTTAATCTTATATGTGTATTGGATCATATCCATACACACTAAGCTTCAAAGTGTTTAAAATATCTTATTTTTGTATTTGAAGAAGTTTTGAAAAAATTATTTTCAAATTGAAGATTGATTTTGAAAAATACGGGTTGTTTAAGGCTAAATTTCTGTATCACAAAAATGGTTCAAAAAGTTTGTAATATGTGTTGATTTTTTATCACACATATTTGTACTTCAAAGTATTTCAATGAACTTATTTTTGTAGATTTTATATGATTTCAATGAACTTATTTTTATACACTCTTGTACACACACTCATGGAATTCATGACACCTCCCATGTTTGACACTCTTAACATCCAAACTTGGAAAGTTAAGATGTCCATGTACCTCATAGATCTAGGTATTCATGTGTATTTTGTCACTATTAAAAGTTCATATTGTTTAAATGGCAAACATCTAGAGGCTAATACAAAAGCCATACATGCTATAAAGAGTACCCTAAATGATGATTATTTATCTAGGGTTTCTAACATTAAATTGGCTTTTGTGGTATGGAATACTATTTGCTCTCTTGGGGAACAAGCGCTAAAAAAAGAGTGACTCGGGTGATGGAAGTGATGCTTCCAATTTGTACTACATGGTCCAAGGGGATGACCCCTTTGAGGTAAATTCTGAATCCGAGCTTGATGAGGACGTTGACATTCCATATGATTAGCTTGCTTTATTTTGTCAAAACTTCTTAAAAAGTATGAATTGTTAAAATAAAAACAAAATTTTGAAAAATAAAAATGATTT
Organism: Agave tequilana; assembly: GCA_038442645.1. Classification (NCBI taxonomy): domain Eukaryota; kingdom Viridiplantae; phylum Streptophyta; class Magnoliopsida; order Asparagales; family Asparagaceae; genus Agave; species Agave tequilana. The sequence continues at coordinate 83,978 of JAVJIF010034712.1, forward strand.
GGTTTCAAAAGAAAAGGATTCATTTAAAATTAAATTTGAAATTGTTTCAAAAGAAAATAAAGTTTTGAAAAACCAAGTTATTTTGATTGAAAAAGAAAAGGAGATTGCTTTAAAAGAAAATAACTCTTTGAAAAAGAAATTTGTTTTAAAAGACAAAGAAAATATTCCTAAAAAGAATAATAATTTTGATTCTCATTCTTGCCATGTCTCTCAGGCTAATAATGTTGCACCTTCTTTTAATAAAAATGAGATTCATGCCTTGAAAATAGAATTGATTGTTTGAGCTTAACTTTAAACAATTGTACATTTAACTATTCTACATTGGAAACCTTGTTTCAAAAGAAACAAGCTCCACATGTTCATGCACATAATCCATAGCATACACATGCACATCATGCTTACACCCCACATTTGCATGTTAAAGTATACACATGTACACATTGCAGCTTCAATGGCCATATTGCAGGATTTTGTTTTGAAAGAATAAATTCTATAAATTTTGCAAATAAAAATGTCTGGGGTTCCCTATAATACTAACCCCTATGGAGCCAAAAAGAAATGGGTACCAAAATCTCTACCTTTTGTGTCTGATATAGGCGTGGGCTCTTTCAAAACATGAGAGGGTTGTGACTTGGTGGTGAATGCATGAGCTAGATGGATATACCAAAGTGATGCATCGCTATCAAAGATGTTTGTGGGAGAGGACCACCATGTTTTGGAGACCTAGAGATTGGTTCATTGGTCTTGATAACTGTCTCTAACTCCCATTTTTGTTTACATGCTTTCATATAAATATTTTTAGCATGTCTTGGGTTTCAATGTTTATTATATTAAATGCAATGTTATTTAGACATATGATATACATAGATAGTCTTTGAGATACACCCATATTCATATGAATTCATATTTTGTGTTCTCACTATTATTTAACTATTATGTATATACTAGTTCTAAAACTCGTGCATTAAGCATAATGATCTGTTTGTTTTGTACTTCATGTGGTGATTACTTGTTTAGATGTTGTTTTCGTTAAAATTTGTATTTATGCTTGTACAAGTAGTGAGTTACACTTGATTATTATATGTTTGTGCTTCATTACTCATTTTACTCATTACAAGTACATGTATAGCTTAGTTTTGATGATTCATTTATTTATAGTTATTTTTCTATTTTTGTATATATTTATCTTCATGTATATTTTTAGTTTCGATAGGACATACATATACCATGTAGTTTGTTTAAATTTTGATGAAAAATAAATTTTTATGATTTTCATATGCTTTTGTATTTTAAGCTTTACTGTTTATTTTCATGAATATGCTATTCACATGATTCTTTTGCACTCACATTATGTTTGTTTACTCGTGACTTTATTTCATGAGCTTTATATGAGCTTTATAGATCTTGAGTGACAATTTTTGTGTACTTAGCAATATTTCATGACATATATAGATTTGGTTTCATTTTTGAAGGATCTTTAACTAGGTTTTTAAAATTACTTTAAACTAGTTATTTCTTCTTCACTTGGTAGCGTTTTCAATCTATAATTATTTTCAAACTCTTATTTTTGAAAACCCCTACCAACAAAGAGCGGTTGGATTGGAGACTATGCCATGTATACCCTTATTGAATATCTTTCAAACTTGTGCATGAATAGGGTGGTAGGTATAAGTTATATACATGATCTTCATGCTATTTTATTTTTGTATACTCATATTTGTTTTCTTATGTATGTATGCTTCAAATTTCAATTGATATTTTCATTTTCATACACACATATATATGAGTTCATTGAGCTTATTTTACAATGTCACATATTTTATTTTAAGCACAAATCATGTTTATGCTAAGCTTGATTTTATCCTAAATGTCAATTGGTATCTTTACTAGATTATGCATTAATTTTAATTGGTATTTATTTGGTATAATGTACTTCATATTTCACCTTAAATTAGTATCAAAATCTGCTATTGGTAACTTTAAAAAAATTTCTCTATAAGTGGTGCCAACATTTATTTTGTCAACTACTATTTGATTTCATTATTATCATAATTCATTTTGTTGACTACTAGAAATTTCAAAAAATATATATGTTTTAAAAGTGGTTTCAAAATTGTTGATATGCATTGCCTATATGCAAGGGGAGCTTAACATCTTCTCTATATATAAATTCATGTTGAGTGTACCTCACATTGAGGAGCTTGACCTCTCTTCTTTACGTGATACACGTATGTAGGAGGATCTTAACATCTCTATTTATACATTATATATTATACTTTATGTGGGTCAGGGTCTAGTCATTCCTTCTCCATGTAATGCATGTATGCAGGGGGAGCTAACTTAACGTCTCTCCTCTTCATGAATGTATATCGCATATATATCTTTATTGTTTGATTGTATTCACCCCTTTATTGATGAATTGACAAAAATGAAGAGAAGAATTTAGAGAGAATATATATGCATGCTTAATATTTGTATTTATGCATATATATATTTTGTTTAATTTATGTCCTTTTTATTGAATATCTTTATTGTTTATGCTATGCATGGGTTAAGGGGGAGCTTCTATGAAGCTTATCTTTAATCCATGCATATATAACTCCATGAGTTGTCATTATCAAAAAGGGGAGATTGTTGGCCCAAAAGCCCATCACTCTAGTTTTGATGATAATTAACTCATGTAGTTATTATACTAATGTTCTTGTATTTATATAGTTTCAATTATTGATCAAGATCTTAGTAGGTGCTTAGCTTCAACAAAGGAGTTTTGAAGCTAACACGTGGATTCAAGAACTCGCGCGTCAAGATCGCATCTAGTACTCAAGAGGAGTTTTGCTCATTGGATAAAGGTTTGAACCAAGTCAAGAAGGAGAAGAAGATTCTCAAGAGAAGGATTTTCAAGACTTGAGTCTAGTTTTATAAGTGTTAAAATTTTGTGTTTTAGATAAAATATAAAGGATAGATTAGTTGTAGATTGCTTAAGCTCATATACACACACAAAATTTATGTGTTTTCATAAAATAGTTTACTTTTAGACAATATTGTTTTGATTTTTGATCTTCAAATTATACATCCTTAGGCTTCATGATTAGATTTCATCAAAACAAGTTTATATGGTTTATATGTGTTTTGGATTTCATCCATACACATTGTTGGTTCAAACGTTTAGAAAATCTTATTTGATGTTTCTATATCATGTGTTTAAGTTTTGTATTTATCAAAACTTATTTTAGAACTTATTGTCAAAAATATAGATATTTCATCTTATATGTGTATTGGATTATATCCATACATACTAAGCTTCAAAAGTATTTAAAATATCTTGTTTTTGTATTTGAAGAAGGTTTGAAAGAATCGTTTTTCAAATTGAAGATTGATTCTGAAAAATATGGGTTTTTGTTTAAGGAAAAATTTCTATATCACAAAAGTGGTTCAAAAGTTTGTAATATGCCTTGATTTTTTATCGCACATATTTGTACCTCAAAGTATTTCACTGAACTTATTTTTGTAGATTTTATATAATTTTATGGGATTTTATAGGAGTTTCATAGACCAAGTTTGAATCCCTTATTACACATAACCTGGCCTTCTGGCGGTCAACCAACCAGTTGACCGAGCCAGAAGTCATTAGGTGTATAACCTAATCTAATGACAATGATGCGGGATTAAAACTCAAATGCAACACACTATGTGTAACCAAAGAGTGTAGCCAAATTCTTGGTGAAGGGCTCTGGACTATCTCCTCAAGATTCCTCTAAATTAAGAGTTGAGGTACTATATGAAGCTCTCTTAGTTAACACAAATATGGGCACACACAACTATATCTAGCATATGAATATGTGCAATATAAAATAAAGCAAGATATAAGTGAGATAGAGTTAAGAGATAGTGGATCAAACACAAACAACAAGATATATTTCGAGGTTCGAGCTACTGCTTTACGTTCCCGCCTTCACAGAGAAGGATTTTCACTATGCGTCCACACAGGACCTTCCACAAAGGGACCTCCACCGAGGAATTACAACTCTACACTTAGAATGCACTACTCCTCTCTCAAATACAACCACCTCTATACAAGAGGGATAGGCACAAAGCCAAACCACAATCACCTCTACATAAGAGGGACAAAGCACAAAGCCAAAACTCAATCACCTCTACATAACAGGGATAAGGCACAAAACCAACACTCAACCTCAATCACCTCTACACAACAGGGATAGACACAAACCAAAGCAAAGAAGAGATTACAAACTTGGTGATCACAATAGACCACAAACAACACTTGGTGATTACAATAGACCACAAACAATATTCCTCACAAAAAACAAGATCCTATAGATAGGATTAGATATGATATCTCAAGTGTGAAAAAATAAAGTGTATGGAAAGAAAAATAACAAAGAAAAACATTTAGAAAAAATACTAGATAGATATGAAAATAAAGATCAAAACCAATTTCCCAAAGGCTTTCTTTTCTTTGATTTTCTAACACTTTAAAAATAAATAAAAATAAATCTTTTTAGCTCAAAAACTCTTTTCAAACTTGCTGCAAACATTTGAAAGATGGGAAGAGAAGCTCACTCAAAATCTTGTATAAAACAGCCCAAGAGAAGCCCTATTTATAGCCTCTCAAAATATAGCCGTTGGCAGTCAGAAAAGGTTAGTTTTAACCTTCCGGTTGACCGGCCGGTCGACCGAACAATGATCATATTTCTGACCGTTGTGCCTCTGGTCGACCGCCGAGTCCACCGGCACTACCTGAGAGTTGGGTAGTTACAATCGGTAGACCGTCTGGTCGACCGGCCTTCTAAGCTGGCCTGCGCATGTCCTCGTGCATATCGGTCGATCGGTCCGGTCGATCGCCAGCAGGTTCTGGCTAGGATAAAGAGTTATGAAACTTGGTTTATTTTAACTTCAATAAAATCTCATAAAATCTTATAAATTCCACAAATATCAGTTCTTATAAATAAGTTGACGTACAAATATGTGTGATTAAAAATCAACACATATTATAACTAATTGCACTATTTTTGTGATATAAAAATTAAGCTTTAAATTGAAAGCTGTATTTTTCAAAACTTAGATTTTGAAACGAAAATCTGTTTTCTCAAAAACATCTATAATACAAAAAACATGATATTGAAACACATTTGAAGCAAATTGTGTATGGATTGAATCCAATATACATGTAAAAGATATATTTATGTTTTTGACATTAAATCCAAAAATCGGTTAAACCGAAAACCAAACGTATTGAACTTGTGTGTGTGTGCGTGTGTGTATGTGAACTTGAGCAAATTAACACTAACTTATCTTTATACAAAATCTAAAACAAACTTAAACTAAACATAAACTGATGTCTTGTTGTAGAACTCTTTCTTCAAGCCGACTCGATCCAAACACGATCCAAAGAGTTTGACTCCATCCGAGTTCTAGATGTGATCTTGACGCGCAAGCTCTTAAATCTATATGAGATAGCTCCAAAACTTTTTTGTTGAAGCTAAACACCTACTAATATCTTGATCAATAACTGAAACTATATAGACACAAGATAAATCCATCCATGACCCCTCTTAGCTGAGATTTTTTTACCTGAGAGTTGGGTATTTACAATCGGTCGACCGTCCGGTCGACCGGCCTTCTAGGCTGGCCCTGTGCATGTCCTCGTGCACATCGGTCGATCGGTCCGGTCGACCGCCAACAAGTTCTAGCTGGGATAAAGAGTTATGAAACTTGGTTTATTTTAACTCTAATAAACTCTCATAAAATCTTATAAATTCTACAAAAATCAGTTCTTATAAATAAGTTGACATACAAATATGTGTGATCAAAAATCAACACATATTATAAACTAATTGCACTATTTTTGTGATATAAAAATTAAGCTTTAAATTGAAAATCGTATTTTCTAAAACTTGGATTTTGAAACGAAAATCTGTTTTCTTAAAAACTTCTATAAATACAAAAAACATGATATTAAAACACATTTGAAGCAAATTGTGTATGGATTAAATCCAATATACATGTAAAAGATATATTTATATTTTTGACATTAAATCCAAAAATCGGTTAAACCGAAAACCAAACATATTAAACTTGTGTGTGTGCATGTGTGTGTGTGAACTTGAGCAAATTAACACTAACTTATCTTTACACAAAATCTAAAACAAACTTAAACTAAACATAAACTGAAGTCTTATTGTAGAACTCCTTCTCCAAGCCGACTCGATCCAAACACGATCCAAAGAGTTTGACTCCATCCGAGTTCTAGATGTGATCTTAACGCGCGAGCTCTTGAATCTATATGAGATAGCTCCAAAACTCCTTTATTGAAGCTAAACATCTACTAATATCTTAATCAATAACTGAAACTATATAGGCACAAGATTATTAGTAAACTAACCTTCATAAGTTAGTCATCATCAAAACTAAGGTGAAAGGCCTCTTGGCTAACAATCTCCCCCTTTTTGATGATGACAAAGTTATGAGGTTATATATATATGCATCCATTAAGGATAGGCTTCCTAGAAGCACCCCCTTAACATATGCATAATCAATAAACATATAAAAATATGCAATGAAGCTCAGGACACCAATAAAACAAGATATATGCATAAACACATAGTAAAACATACATATATAAACCTGAATTCTTCTCCCCTTTTTGTCATTCATCAACAAAGGGGTGAAGAAAAACAAATAATAAATATATCTTAAAAACAAAAATTTGATACCAATGAGCACAATCATTTGATAGAACCAATTGAAAGAAAATAATTTTTTTATGAATTGATACCAATAAAAGGACATGATATCAATTGAAAGTAAAAACCAAATTTTTAGGTAAACACTATATTCATTTTGCAATAAGGATACCAATTTGAAAATAATACCAATTTAAAATTATTGATACAAATATTGAAAATGTAAGCATATATCAAAACAAAATATTTTTCATCATAAAGAGTGGGAGTAAGATACCAATTGAAAAGTAAAACCAATTGAACGATAAAATAAGAATTTTTCTCCCCTTTTATGAAATACCAATAAAAATAATACATAAGTTTGTATACGATACCAACTGAAGAACAATTGACATTGAGAACTAAATTAAGCTTAGTAAGAAATAATTTGTGCTAAAAATATATGGCATATATATTTAAAGCACAAGAAAACATCTATATGTATGTATCAGAGCAATATAATGTTACTTTAGATAGGATTCATACATATATAGAAAACATGAGTATACAGAATGAATTTTGATACCAATTTAAATCAGATTTTAGTTGACAAAACAAATGTTGGTACCACTATAAATAAACAAAAAAATTTAAGATATCAATAGTAGATTTGGATATCAATAGAATGTGAAATTGCTACCAATTGTAAGTACAAATTGAAATGAAGCATGAAATACATTTTGATACCAAAAAAATATAAATACCAATTGTAAATTAATGCAAAAGCTTGTAATACCAATTAATATTTAGAAATAAATAAAGCTTAGCAGAAACAATTTTGTGCTTTTTAAAAGAAGAGTAAATACATTGCAAAACAAGCACAATCAAGATCATATATATGTATGTATGTAAATGAGAATACCAATTTAAATTTGAAGCATGCATATATAGAAAATAATTATGAGCATACAAACATATAAAATATCATGAGGATCATGTGTATAACTCATACCTACCACTCTATTCATACACAAGTTTAAAAGATATTCAATAAGGGTATACAAGACATGATCTCCCCTCCAACCACCCTTTGATAGGTAGGGGTTTTCAAAAATTATGATTTGAAAGTATTTTAATATTGTTTGAAAACTCTACCAATTGAAGAATGAAGACTAGTTTTAAAAATAATTTTGAAAACTAGTACAAAACCCTTCAAGTAAGAAATAAAACAATAAGTATCACATGAAAACATGAAAATCACACAACAATTGACACTCAAAGTCTATAAAACAGATATATTCTCATGAAACAAAAATCATGAGTAAACAAGATATAAAGTGTATAAAAATCATGTAATCAATAAAATCATAGAAATAAGGCATTGAAGCTTAGTTGAAATTTCTTCTATCAAAGACAAGAAATCATCAAAACTAAATACGCTTTAACCTATATATATGTTTTAGACAAAAATTAACATATACATGAAACTAAATATATTTTTATGAAAACATGAAAAAAATAAGGAATACATGTTAAGATGCAAGAATCATCAAAATAAGGTTATATAAGTACATCTAATGGGTACAATTGAGCAATAAAATACAAATATATAATAATCAAATGTGGGTCACCAGTTGTACATATTGGCCCAAAGGCCCATCACTCTAGTTTTGATGATGATTAACTCATGCAGTTATAGTACTAATAATCTTGTGCTTATTTAGTTTCAGATATTTGATCATGATCTTAGTCGGTGTTTAGTTTCAACAAAAGATTCAAAGTCAAGTTTTGAAGCTAGCACGTGTTGATTCAAGAGCTCGCACATCAAGATCATATCAAGTATTCAAGAGGAGTCTAGCTTATGGATCAAGATTTGGACCAAGGGACCAAGTAAAGAAGGAGAAAAAGATTTTCAAGAAGACTTGTGTCATGTTTGTAAGTGTTAAGATTTTGTATTTTAGATAAAATATAATAATAGATTAGTTGTGGATTGCTCAAGCTCATACACACACATGCACAAAATTTACATGTGTTTTCATAAAATAGTTTTAATTTTAGAAAATATTGTTTTGGTTTTGAGCTTCAAAGTATACATTCTTATGTTTCATGATTAGATTTCATCAAAACAAGTTTATATGGTTTGTATGTGTTTTGGGTTTCATCCATACACATTGTTGGTTTAAATATTTAGAAATACTTATTTAATGTTTCTATATCATGTGTTTGAGTTTTGTATTTATCAAAACTTATTTTAGAGCTTATTGTCAAAAACATAGAAATTTCATTTTATATGCGTATTGGATCATATCCAGACACACTAACCTTCAAAAGTGTTTAAAATATCTTATTTTTGTAATTGAAGAGGTTTTGAAAAAATCATTTTTGAAATTAAAGATTGATTTTGAAAAATACGAATTTTGTTTAAAGCAAAATTTATATATTACAAAAATAGTTCAAAAAGTTTGTAATATGTGTTGATTTTTTATCACACATATTTGTACTTCAAAATATTTCAACGAACTATTTTTGTAGATTTTATGTGATTTTATGAGAATTTATAGGAGTTTTTAAGACCAAGTTTTTAATCCAAATTTGCTGCCTGGCCTTCTGGCGGTCGACCGACCGGTAGACTGAGCCAGAAGTCGGTCGACCGATGTGCACAGAAACGTGCACGGGCCTTTGACTTAAGGGCCGGTCAACCGGGCGGTCAATCGATCTGGCTCTGGTCGACCGGGCGGTCGACCGTCTAGAGAGCTTTGCTCTCTGGATCTTGCCTCGGTCGACCGGGCCGTTGACCGATAGGTCAAGTGCAGGGTGCGGTCGACCGGCAGGCCCAACGGTCAAAAATATGATCGTTAAACGGTCGACCGACATGTCCACCGATAGGTCATCTAAACTGCAGATTTGACCCAACGGTTATATTTTTGAAGTTTATATAAGGGGGTTGTTTTGGGCTGTTTTATATAAGATTTGAAGAGGGTTTCAAAACTAGTTTTTCTCATTTCTCTTAGGGTTTTTCTCCACTTGTTTTAGGGCTAAAATTTCCATATCAAAAGGAGAGTTTTCAAGAGTATTTTCAAAAGAGATTTCTTGAGTTTTCTATCACAACTCTATCTTGTTTTTCACACACAACTTGAGCTTTCCATTGTTATATCTATCATATAGGATTTTTGCTGTGAGAGTTGTTTTTGTGATCAAGAGAAGTGATCATAAGATTTCATTCTTGTATTGTGTGAAGTTGTAGAGATTGTGGCCTCGGTGAAGAAGTGCTTTGTGGTGATCAAGTGAAGTGATCACCAAGTGTTCCAACTTGTGGTTGGAGGAGTTGTAAGAGGTACGGCCTCGGTAAGCTAATGTGCTTGTGTGTGTTGTTCTTGCAAGAACAAGTGAGGGACTTGCGGGTCCAAGAGTTCTAGTGTGAACTCGTTATAGGTGTTGTTGATTGAGTTAGAACTTGCATACAGAAATACAGAATTTTAGAACTTAAGAATAGAATGTGCAAGTACTCAATATTATCACTATAGCAAGTGGCTATGCGGGTCGTGATTTACAAGGAGGGACTAGCGATGGAAGCCTTTTTAGTAAGTTCTCTTTTAGACTACAAAGAATGGTTAAAGTTTTTCTTTTGTTCTTTAAAGAAAAGAGAAAAATAAGTAATAATTAAGTTAAGAAGAAAGTGGTAGATTGAGAAGGTGGAGAAAATAAAAAGTTGATATATACAAAGAAATTAGAAAAGAGTGATAAAAGAATTGGTGTTGGTGATCTTAAACTAAAAGTTAAAAGAAAGAAATTAAAAATAATTACTTGCCTCCTTTGACCAAAAGCTTACCTTGAATATTTGGCGACGATATTACCTTGAAGTGGAGGCAATCAGCGCATAGCCCATAAGAGTTGATTCTCGTCTCTTCCACATTACATCATCAAGACAAAACAAGCATGAAATGATACAGACTGAGACTAAAATCCATTGTCATAAGCTATTGGTGGCACTCGCAAAGGCAAGGCTCTTTCGATGCTATAAGACTCACTTGGATAGCAATTGATACAAGAAGGAGAGAAGTAGAAAAGAAGAAGAAGAACACAAAAACAAAGTACATAAAAATGTAACTATAGATTCAATTTTGTAACAATAAGAGAAAAGAAGAACAACTTACACCGATGTCACTCTCAGCACAAGCTTCACTCTCATTCTCCTATGAAACTCTGATCTCCTCTGAATTACATAAATGAAAACTGAAAATTACATAAAAAGAAAACTCAAAATCTACACTAAAAGGAATGAAAAACTAGCCTAAAATCTATCTCTGCCTGGTCGTCATTTTTTTGCCTTTGAGATTGCAGATATTTATAGGAGAAAATGCAGAGATTAGAGGAGTACGAAGATAGGGGAAGTTGACTATTTCTGAATTTTAGTTCTCCCCTTATCTCCAAACTTGATTTGATGCGGATATTCAGTTCTGATCTGCAGCTTGGTAGCGTGTTGATTGCTAAATATAGCTTATCAAATGATAGAATTAGAAATAGGGATAAACTTAAGAGTTGTATCCCTTTAAGTCATCTTTTTGGATCATCTTGAATCATCTGATTTGAGTTTCGGTAGCGAAAGTTATGATTCAGATACTAAAATGTATCCAGTCGGAATCCGAGTCAAAGTTGTTTCATTTCATCCGTTGATCTTCTCTCTATCCATTTATCCCTTTGGATTGGACTCTATATTTGATGTTCTCCTCGGTTGATCTTTAACTTTAACCACTTGATTCATCAAAAACTGAATTTAACCAACTGCATTTCGGATCATCCTCCTCTAACCAAATAAATCTAGTTAAATCTGAATTTAACTGATTTTATTTGATTTTATCCTCTTTCTCCCCATGATTATCTTTTACAAAATAGACATTTAAGAGAAGGAATTTAGCAGATTTATTACATGATAAATGGGGAAATGTAATAAAAAATAATGCAATAAATGTGTGCAATCAGTTGCGGCACCGAGTGATCTTGCGGGATCGATTCTAGGGAAAATTCTTCATAGTGTTGAAGGCGGGGACGTAGAGCAAGGGTGCTCGAACCTCGAAACAATTTTCCCATGTTTGTGATTGCTCATCTCTCTCTCACTTGTGTTTATATATCTTACATACTTGTATTGTTTATCTCTTTATATGCTTGATATATCATGTGCGTAATTGTTATATGCTTGGAATTGTGTGCTCACACTTGTATTCAACCAAGAGAGCCATAATGGCACCTCAACTCTTAACCTAGAGGAATCTTGAGGAGATAGTCCAGAGTCTTTCACTGGGATTCGGCTACACTCTTGTGTTATACCTTGTGTGTTAGCTTAATAGCTTTAGTTTGCATAAATAGTTTTTAATTCCGCATCATTTGTATAAGATTAGCTTGTACACCTATTCACCCCCCTCTAGGTGTATTTTCAGTGCAAGTATAAGCACAAGTTTTAACGAAAATTATATTTAAACAAGTAATCAAAAACTTGAAGTGTAAAATCATAACAAATATGATCATTAGGGTAAATTCACATGCTTTAGAGTTAGGATATATACAATAGCTAAACTATAATGAGAACACAAAAATATAAATCGATATGGGTGTATCTCAAATACTACATATGTATATCACAAGTCTAATAAATATTGCATTTAAACATAATGAACATGAAAAAACAAGACATGCTTAAAATCATCAATGAGAAAGCATGTAAACATGAATAAGGAGTTAGAGATAGTTACCAAAACCAATAGAGCTCGTCTCTAAATCTCTAAACCATGGTGGTCCTCCCACCAAACATCCTTGAAGGTGATGCATCCAATGTAGTGTTCATCAAGCTCAAACGCGTCCACCATTAAGGCACCAAATCTCTCATGTCAAGTGAGAGCCCACACCTACACAAATATAATAAGGGTGATTTTTGGTACCCATACCTTTTTGGGTTCATGGGGGTTAGCACCTTTTCTAACCCAAACAAATTTATTTGCAAAATTTGAATTATATATTCTATCATAACAAACTTTGCAAGGTGGTCCTTACGTCTACAATGTGTACAAATGTACACACTAGCATACAATGTGTCATATGTGTGAACATGAGAAGCATGTGTATGCTGTGATTCGTGTGCATGCATATGAAGAGCATAATTCTTGCGAAACATGGATTCCAATCATGCGTGGTTCATAGCACATTGGCTTAAAGTAGAACCGAAATAATCTACACTCTTTTTCAACATACATATATCATTTTCAACATTAGAAAAAGATGTGGAGCATACAATAGAACCACAAGATGATGAAATTATAATAGTATGGCAAACTTGGGAATCTAAATCATTTTTCAAAGAAATATTTTCCTTTGAAACCAATTCTAGCTCTTTTAAAATTGAAACAATTTTAATTTTCAAAGAATCATTCTCTTTTAAAATAGAATCGAGTTTTGAAGACAAAATCTCATTAGTCTTCAAAACAATATCAAAATCATTTTTATCAAAATTTTATTTTCCTTTAAAATAAGGTCATGTTGGGTTTTCAAGGAGTCTCTTTCACTTGAAATCTCAACCCTCTCTTGTAAAATCATGTTTAGCTTTGAAAATAAATTTTTATTTTCTTCTTTTAATTTAAAACTCTTATTTTTCAAAGCTTTGTACTTAGAAAGCAAGTTTTCACAAAATATAGATAGTTCTTCATTTAATGCATGTGCATCCATATTATTATCACAAGAAGAACTAGCACTTTCATCTAGTTGAGTTTCCGAAATTACCTCAAGGGAGTCATTTTCTTGGACCATGAAGCAAGCTTGGTCGGACTCTTTTCTACTAGATTCTTTCTCCACATTGTTTGTCATTTGTAGCTCGGGAGAGGTCAATATGTTCCACACTGCAAAAGTGGAATCACAATGAGAAAGCATAGATAAATATTCTTTACTAAGTGTATGCTTTAGTGCATCTGAGGCTTGTGCATTAGCCTCAATGTACTTGCCATTACCAAAATAGGTTTTCTTGGTAGTGGCAAGATAGACATGCAAACCTAGGGCTTTTAAATAAGCACTCATTATAAACTTTCACATATCGACGTTAGAAACATCAAACATGGGAGGGGTAAGGTGATCTATGAGTGTATAGACTATATGTGTGCAAATGCAATATTAGATTAGCAATCCAAGATCTCACTCCTAGGTGGTTAAATCTAATATCAGGAGCGTAGCCTCTGATTCCAATTGAAATACACCTAGGGGGTGAATAGGTGTACAAGCTAATCTAATGACAATGATGCGGAATTAAAACTCAAATGCAACATACTATATGTAACCAAAGAGTATAGCCGAATTCCCTGTGAATGGCTCTAGACTATCTCCTCAAGATTCCTCTAAATTAAGAGTTGAGGTGCTATATGAAGCTCTCTTGGTTAACACAAGTATGGGCACACACAACTATATCTAGCATATGAATATATGCAATATAAAGTAATGCAAGATATAAGAAAGATATAGTTAAGAGATAGTGGATCAAACGCAAACAACAAGATATGTTTTGAGGTTCAAGCCACTGCTCTACGTTCCCGTCTTCACACAGAAGGATTTTCACTATGCGTTCACACAGGACATTCCACAAAGGGACCCCACCAAGAAATTACAACTCTACACTTGGAGTACACTACTCTCTCAGATACAACCACCTCTACACAAGAGGGGTAGGTACAAAGCCAAACCACAATCACCTCTACACAAGAGGGACAAGGCACAAAACCAAAACTCAATCACCTCTACACAAGAGGGATAAGACACAAAGCCAACACTCAACCTCAGTCACCTCTACACAAGAGGGATAGACACAAACCCAAAGCAAAGAAGAGATTATAAACTTGGTGATCACAATAGATCACAAACAACACTTGGTGATCACAATAGGCCACAGACAATATTCTTCACAAAAACAAGATCCTATAGATAAGATTAGATAGGATAGCTCAAGTGTGAGAAAACAAAGTGTTTGGAAAAAAAATAACAAAGAAAAATACTTGGGAAAAATACTTGATAGATATGAAATTAAAGATCAAAACCAATTTCTCAAAGACTCTCTTTTCTTTGATTTTTCAACGCTTTAAAAACAAATAAAAATAAATCTTTTTAGCTTAAAACTCTTTTCAAACTTGCTGCAAAACACTTGAACGATGAGAAGAGAAGCTCACTCAAAATCTTGTACAAAACAGCCCAAGAGAAGCCCTGTTTATAACCTCTCAAAAATATAGCCGATGGCAGTCAGAAAAGGTCAGTTTTGACCTTCCGGTTGACCGAGCGGTCGATCGGCCAACAGTCATATTTCTGACCGTTGAGCCTCCGGTCGAGTGCCCGGTCGACCGTGACTAGCCTGTCGGTCGACCGGCACTACCCGATAGTTGGGTAGTTACAGTCGGTCACCGCCCGGTTGACCGGTCTTCTAGGCTGGCCCCGTGCACGTCCTAGTGCACATCGGTCGACTGGTCCGGTCGACCGCCAGTAGGTTCTGGCTGGGATATAGAGTTATGAAACTTGGTTTATTTTAACTCTAATAAAATCCCATAAAATCTTATAAATTTCACAAAAATCAGTTCTTATAAATAAGTTGAAGTACAAATATGTGTGATAAAAAATCAACACATATTACAAACTAATTGCACTATTTTTGTGATATAAAAATTAATCTTTAAGTTGAAAATCGTATTTTCCAAAACTTGGATTTTAAAACGAAAATCCGTTTTCTCCAAAACTTGTATAAATACAAAAACATGATATTGAAACACATTTGAAGCATATTGTATATGGATTGAATCCAATACACATATAAAAGATATATCTATATTTTTGACATTAAATTCAAAAATCGCTTAAACCGAAAACCAAACGTATTGAACTTGTGTATGTGTGTGTGAACTTGAGCTTATCAATACTAATCTATCTTTACACAAGATCTGAAACAAACTTAAACTAAACGCAAACCAAAATCTTCTTATAGAACTCCTTCTACAAGCCGACTCGATCCAAACGCGATCCATAGACTCCATCAGAGTTCTAGATGCGATCTTGACGCGCGAGCTCTTGAATCTACATGAGATAGCTCCAAAGCTCCTTTGTTGAAGCTAAACACCTATTAATATCTTGATCAATAACTGAAACTATATAGACACAAGATCATTAGTAAACTAATCTTTATAAGTTAGACATCATTAAAACTAAGGTGAAAGGCCTCTGGGCTAACAGCTCGGTGGACCGCCCGGTCGACTGATGTGCACAGAAACGTGCACAAGCCTTGACTTGAGGGCTGGCCGACCAGGCGATCAGCTGATCCAGAGAGTTCATTCTCTGCATTTGGTCCCGGTTGACCAGGCAGTCGACCGGCCAGAGAGCTTTGCTCTCTGGATATTGTCTCGGTCAACCGACTGGTTGACCGACAGGTCAAGACCTGGGTGCGATCGACTGGGCGGTCAAGCGACAACCCCAACGGTCATAAATATGACCGTTGGCCGGTCGACCGGCCGATTGACCGACAGGTCATCTGGCCTAGTTTTGAGCCCCAACGGCTATATTTCTGAACTCTATAAAAGGGGGCTGTTTTGGCTAGTTTTACACAAGATTTGAAGAGGGTTTTTGAGCCAGTTTTCCCACCTTTTCAGAGGTTTTCCAACAAGTTTAAGAGCTTAAATTCTATATCAAAAAGAGTGTTTACAAGAGTGATTCTCTTATGTTTTTCAAAAGGGATTCTTGAGTTTTCCTCCACAAAATTTTCCTAGTTTTTCTCACAAAATCTGGAGTTTTCTATTGCCATATCTATCCTATAGGAGCTTTGTTGTGAGAGTGTTTTTCGTGATTAAAGTGTAGAGATCACCAAGTGTTCATTTTTGTATTTGAGGAGGCGAACTTGCGGGTTCGTGTTGTGACGAGTTCTTGTGGGAGCTTGGTGTAGAGGTGAGGCCTCGACAAACTAGTGTGCTTGCATGTTTTATTCTTACGGGAACAAGAGAGGGACTTGTGAGTCCAAGAGTTCTAGTGTGAACTCGTTGTAGGTGTTGCGACACCGAGTGATCTTGCGAGGTCGTTATAGTGAAAATCTTTCATAGTGTTAAAGGCGGGAACGTAGAGAAAGTGTGCTCGAATCTCTAAACAAATCTCCCGTGTTTGCGATTACTCATCTCTCTCTCTCTCACTTGTGTTTATATATCTTGCATTCTTAGATTGTTTATCTCTTTATATGCTTGATATACTTGTACTTAATTGATATATATTTGGGATTATGTGCTCACACTTGTATTCAACCAAGAGAGCCATAGTGGCACCTCAAATCTAAATCTAGAGGAATCTTGAGGAGATCCCTTCACCGGGAATTCGGTTACACTCTTGTGTTATACTTGTGTGTTAGCTTAATAGCTTTTATTTGCATAAATAATTTTAATTTCACATCATTTGCATTAGATTAGCTAGTACACATATTCACTCCCCTCTAGGTGTATTTCATTTTCTTCTGACCGATGGATCGGTTCCCATCGTCGTGAGCATTATATTATTATTAATGTTAGTATTTAACTGATTGATGGAACCGGTTACTAAAACTTGTTCTGTGAGAGCAGGCGAACATTGCGCAGGTTTAACTAAGGAGCTCCTCGGGTCCAATCTCTCCTTCGGTTAATTTTTTCCTTTTTTGGGTCTTTCTCAGAAGTAGTAAAAAGAAAGAGGGTGAAGAAACGGGGAAAATTTTCTGTATAACTTCGACGGTTACGCTTCAATCCTGGAGTCGGCCTTTGACTACGGTGGGAGGCGAGGGAGGTTATGCTTTAAGAGGTAATTTTTCCGTTAACTTGTTCTTTTTTCTTATTTATTTTTTTTACTATTTCTGTTTGTTCTCTTTCGATCTGAGAGGGGCGAACCCTAGAAACCACTGGCGACTGCTAGGGATTGATCCGGCGAGCTTCTAGGGTGTCGGATCCGAGAATGGCAGCCTAGATCTTATGGTTTTGGATTGAAGGGAGAGTTGGAGGATATGAGGTGGTTATGGGGTTCGTCATGAACGGATCTAGGGTTTGTCTTCATTTTTCGTTGATTTTGTAATTGTTAATGAGGAAATTCTTCAAATTGGACTGATGTGAACATAATTGAAGATTTGAAGAGTAGAAATCTTGCTTTAGCTACTGTTCTGTAATTTGTGGAATAATTTCTCAATTTACAATTTGTTGCTGCCATGATTCAGTTTCATTGCGTCTTATTTTTTATTTAATTTAAGTAGACATTCTTTTAATTATAATTGGTTTAAATTTCTTCTCTTTTCTATTTTGGGGTTTGATTCTATTATTTGCTGCTCAGTTTTGATTATATTAGCTTAAGTATTTACATATTGCTGTCCAGGTTCATAATGATAGTATAATATAATGTGAAAGAGATGTGATTCTTTGTTTAATCACCAGTTCTCATGCTTCTCTATCAATGATATCTTTTTCCTTCAGTTAAAGTATTGTATGTTGGAATCTTTTTTTTTCCCACTTTTGGTTGGTAAAATTGAGGAATTCAAGCTTTCTACGTGCATCCCATACCATCAGCATTCACCTATTATCTAAGTTCAGCACTTATGGGGGCCTTCATCTCCACTATTGCATTCAAAGTCTTTGAGGTTCTCAAATTGAGCATTGATTTTGTTTCAGTTTGGTGCCACAAATGTTTTCATCACTTTTTAAACGTATTCCTCTTTTTTTTTTTTTTTTTTTTTTTTTGAGAGATTGTCTAAATTGTATGCATTTAGTGAGATACTCATGAAATTCACGTACTCCAAAATTTTAACAACAAAGTAGGGGACAATTTAAAAGACCAAAACCCTGTCAATATCCATTTTAATTCCACATGCCCATGAATCTAGTCGATATCTAAGTCAACTCTACACTACTCTCATTTTTCTGCAACATTTCTTCAAGATAATTTAAGATCATGGAAATAGGCTACTAAAGAGTGTATTAAAGATGGAGTGTTAGGGAAGGGGATTGGAATTCTGGAAAAGGGGCATCCTGCATGGGCCTATTTCGACCAGAAAGAAGGAAAACAAAAAAAATGAGGAAGATGTAATTAACCTTGAAAGAGGAATATGGTGGAAAAAAACAGTGTTGTTTTGACCTTCCAGTACAAGATATTATGATATGATGATAACATACAGATTTTTGGGATTATCTAGATCAATAGTGGGATCTTGAGAGGCCGGTTCCATCTGGTATTGCACTGGAGGGAAGAATTGCTTTACCATCATGACCATTTGATCAAATCATTAGTTGTTGTAGGTCAGGACACAAGAGTCGGTTGCTGGAACAAGGAAACCTGCGTATATTTTATAACTAGAATACCGCCGGCGGTGGGAAACCGATCGGCGGCAAAGAAGATGGGGGGAAGAGGAGAAAGAAGGAGAGGGAGGGGGGGGAGAGAGGGCAGTGGTGGAAGGAAGAGGAGGAAGAAGGGGGAGGGGAGAGAGGGAGGGGAGAGGGCGGTGGTGGGAGGAGGAGGAGGAGAAGATGAGGAAGGAGGGAGAGGGAAGAGGGAAATGGTAGCGGCGATGGAGAAGGATAGCAACTCTCTCTTTCTTTCTCTGGCGGACGAAAACGAGTGGACAGACGGACAAAACAATTTTATATAAGAGTCATGGGAGAAAACCTGTCGCTTTGCTCGGTCGGTTTTGATAAGAACTAGGTGTGGCAGTGAGAAATTGATAAGATCCAAATCCTATGAACCTGGATAAGGTTGTTCATACAAGAACACCAATATATGTACAACGTGTGGCTTTTAGACTGTTTTTTATAGAGGCACAAATCAGGGGAAGTTCTATTAGGTATACACATGTTCATGATTTAAATTGCTGTGGTACCTATTGAAATTAAGTATGAGGAAACATTCTTTCAGGGTGGATCTACAACTTCATTTAAGAAATGGATGCAAGTTCCTAAAAATGATATAGTTATACAGACATGTGGTCTGAGGTTTCGATATCCTATCATTTGGACAGGTAGTTACTTTTTGGAGATATCCGGCGGTGATAGGGTGAAAAGTGATATTCTTGTTGTGTAGAAATACTTATTATAGATGAGCACCAGAGCTCCATGCTGTATACTAAAAAAAGTTAAATCTTCTTATTATTCCCTTTATTTGAATCTTTCTACTTTTAATATGTGGGAAGTTAGTAGCTTTTTTAATGCTTCCCTATGTCAATAAGTTATATGGCAATCAGTTTGCAGTCCCCCTCCCTGCATGCTCCCTGGAAACAATGACATTTTCTGACAGGACCTACTTATCTATCTGCATTTGGACCATCCCTTTTTGAGGGTCTTTACTCAAGAGACTGATGATCTCATTTGAGCTAATTCCGTTAAAAAGATTCTAATCAAAGTGGAGGTTTAACCAGTGATTTAAAAAATGGGAGTCTGTTGGGCGGTCTTAGAAATTGCTACCATATCCAGTAGGATCTAATCTAAAAGAAAAAGGAGTTCTTGGGACAAACATGCAAATGCGTTGGTCATAGGAGAATCTCATCTTTCTCAGGTGTTCTACATTGATAAGCACACATCATCATGCTATTGATACATCTGAGTTTCTATTTAATTGTTTTACTAATCAAACCTCTTAGTTTGCTTCTTTTTATTGTTCTACCATTTTTAGTGCAGTACCGTGAGTATTGATTTGTTTGATGAATTGCATATAAATTATTGTTGCCATCTTTTCTAGGATATTGTTTTGAATTACTACATCCCTCTTTGTTCTTTTTTGCTAGGCTCCACCCTTGTTTGTTCTTGTGGGTTTAGTATTCTTTTCAAGATATGGAGCAAGAGCTCGTTTTGTCCAGTTGCCACGAGTGCCGAGTTTTATCATTCCAGGAAGCTCTTGATTGGAGGTTCATCATTCCTAGGGACTTTCTTCTCATCTCTTTTGTCAACTGTACCTAGTGGCCAGTTTGTGTTCCATGACCTCCGAGGGCAGTGTGATGCAACTTTATTCTGAAGTTGTTGGAACCATAGTGCGCTTCGACAGGTAACCAAACGTCATGTGCATTCTTGTGAAAAGCATGTTTTCCATGTGAGATTCTCTGACCATTCCCTTCTTGGCAGTGCATTACCAACAAAACTTCTCTCTAGAGTAAATTTGAGGTCTATAGAGCACGGTATTGAAGATATAATCAGTGGGGTATGATATACATTGTCGATTTACTGCAATATTCATATAGGTTCTAATTTTTTTTTTTAAAATTTTGGGGAAATTTTATTTTATTTCAGGAGTTTGATTCTTGATTTTTGTTTATTATTTTGTTCTCAGGGTCAAATTTGTGAACTACCAGTTCTTTATTTCCAATCTTAGCCATCAGTGTGTCTTCTTCTTAAACTCTGATTAACGCTCTTTTGCTTTTCTACAACAATGGGATGTGTTCGCCCAGCTGATAATAATAATCCTTGAGAAGTTGTTTGGAGAAGAGAGTATATTGAATTGTGTTATTGCTCAAGCTCTGCCGTGCAGAGCTGGTGAAGAGTTCTAACCACAATGAGCATCTTGACTGCTGTACTGTGATACTGGGTAGTGGTTTTGAACAGTATTTCACGTGTAACTGGAAAAATAAGGGTTGGGGAAGTTGGCACATGTGCTAAAAATAGAGTTACTTGCGGAAAATCGATTTGAAGGTTGATTGGCTTCTACGATTTGTCTGGAAAATTTGTTTTCAATCATATACCTCTTGCGAGTTGCCAGAAATACCTTGGATATAATCACCCATTTCCTTCCATAAACCTTGAAGCTTCTGTTTCTCTTTGATCGAAAAGGATGGAACGGTGAGTTTGAGAATTTGAGATTGATGCAAAATTCTCTTCCATTTATTTGAGGGAATCCACCACTTTTTGCAGGTATAAAATAATTAAGGAAATTGGTGATGGCACCTTTGGAAGTGTCTGGCGAGCTATAAATAAACAGAGCGGTGAAATTGTATGTACTCTCTAATGATCTTAATGTTACAAATTTTTACTGGAGAAGGACAAAGTGCTACAACAATGTAAATTTGTAATCATATATTTATGTTGACAGGTTGCAATAAAGAAAATGAAAAGAAAATATTATTCTTGGGAAGAATGCATGAATCTCCGGGAAGTGAAGGTAATTGCACTGCAAATGTTCTACATACATTTTGCTGATCTATTTCCCTTTTAAACTAAGCATTTGTTTTTGTTCAGTCTTTGCGGAGGATGAACCATCCTAACATCGTGAAACTGAAGGAGGTCATAAGGGAGAATGATATATTGTACTTCATATTTGAGTACATGGTATAATTTCCTATTCCCTGATTGTGCTTTGCTGCGACAGAGATTATGCCATTGTCATGACGTTTTTTTTAATGTTGTCAGGATTGTAATCTTTACCAGCTTATAAAAGATAGAAGCAAGCTTTTATTAGAGGCTGAAATCCGAAATTGGTGTTTTCAAATATTTCATGCTCTTGCTTACATGCACCAACGGGGCTACTTCCATCGGGACCTTAAGCCTGGTAACATATGCACATTATGCTGATATCCTGTTTGTTCTGTGTTTATAGCTTGTCCGTTCAATTAGTAATTCTGTTGGGTTTTGTGCCACTAGCATACTATGATAAGCACTTTTACCCTTCTTTTTCTGAGAATTGCATATTCCTTTTCATCCTTTTCCTAGTGGGAAATCCATTGGTATCATGTACAAAGTGATCATCATGAAATACTAGATGGGAATTTGAGAAATTGAATAGGAAATGGTCTGTGGCCTTTTCATCTATAAATAGGGTGGTTCTTTGGGATGAAATTTGCCCATCTTCTAAAGAATTTATTGCCCATAAATTTTTTGTTCTAGTGTGTTGCAATGTCTTTCTTCTGCTTCGTTCAGTGGCAGAAAGAGAGGATGAAACAGTTGTTGCTCTTAATATTTAGGAGTTTGGCTGTTGTGAAATGTGAGTCTTTGCGATGGGCTTGTTGAGAAATATGAGTCATTGTGACAAGGCCCTGTTGCTAGGAAGGATAGACTGAATTCTTGTTTCAACCTGGTCTGTTCATCTGGTCCCCTGATCAGATCGGTTCAGTACTCTAGTTGGCGTTTGGAGTCTTTCTTTTCTGATGACGTGTTGAGGTAAGAGTGGGGGTTGTACAGGGTGAAAGCAGTGGTGACTTATCCATCACTGTCTTACATGTCTAGCCGTCTTCACTCCCGACTTTCGGTTTTGGATGACTTCCTGGGAGTCTTGGTATTGTCGGCTTCCTGCAAATTCTCGGTATCATCCTTTGGAAGATTGATTGGGGGAGTGGGGATTTGTGGTTTGGGAAAAATCGTCTCATGGATGATGTTGCGAACATTCGCTTTCGAAAGGCTTTTTGATGTAGACGCCGGGACGGAGGATGTACTTGTATTTCTTTTCAAAAACTTATAGAGACATATAGTGTGATATTGTATTGCATGTTAGATGTAAGCACATAATGTTGAAAGGATTTGTAATAGAAATATTTGAAATAAAATTTGTGCATGAATGAAAGCGAGAGTAATTATTTTAATCTCGCCTGTGTTGTTCAATTGTTGGTTTGTTCGGGATTGACTGCCTCTGTGGAGGGTTTATCCGCTTTCTAAAAATTTTGTTTTGAAAGAACTTGACAGTGGTTTGGAAGGAAAATGACACGGTCTCCGAGTAGGGGGGAATCTCATCTGCGGTACTTGCAAATATTTCCTCCGAGTGGGGGAAATCCCATCGGCGGAGTTGAGTTCACATTAGCTTCTGCATGGGGGAAATTTCATCGACGGAGCTGCGAAGCTGAAACCTTGAGAGGGGAAAATCCCTGGAGCAGAGTCCGAACTCTGAGTGGGGAGAATTCCATAGCGGAGTGTTATGGATGTTGGAAGAAGGGTTTGTGTTGCTGCCTCCGAGTGAGAAACTCCCGCACCGACGTACTAGTCATTGAACTTGCAAAAAAGTGGCCTGAGGCTTGGATGTTACCCATCGATGGATTGGACGCGTTCGTTCTAGATTGAGGCCCCTACCTAGAGTGACGATTCGGTACCTTCGAGTGGGAGTAAACTTAGCAGTGGAGTTGACCTCCGTGTGGTGGAAATCCTACAGCGGAGTTATCCTCGAGCAGGGGGAATTCCATCATTGAAATATGGAAGCTCTGGAGTAGGAGTATTCCCCACATTGGAACATGGAAGGAACCCGGCAGAGCGAAATTGCTGGGGGTTTATTCGCCCGTAGGTTCAGATGAGAGCCCGTAGGCTAGTGTTTGTACTCCGAGTGGGGCAATCTCATCAGCGGAACATCAAACAGGGGCTCTGAGGGGAAAATTCCTGTAATAGAGTGGGAGACTTTGATTGGGGCCAACTCATCAGTAGGGGTTTCGACTCCCGTAGGATGGTCAAGAATGAGCCTGTAGGCATGTTTGCATTGACACCTTCGAGTGGAGGAAATCCCATTTGTTGAGTGTACAAACACAATCCTCTGAGTGGGAGAAATCCCATCAGCGGAGGACTAACTCCGAATGGGGAAAATCCTATCTACGGAGTAGTCTTATGTTCGCCTCTGAGTGGGAAAAATCCCATCAGCGGGGCATGTGGATGGACTGCAATGGATAGATGTACTGCAATGGTTAAGTGTAATGGTCCGAGTCTTTAATCTCCTCAATTATCACAATCCTCGCCGTTTATCCTTAATTATACGGAATTCCCAAAATTTCGGCAGCATCTCCTCAGAACATTGAGCCCATCACAGTACAGTATTCAATTTTAGTTAACATCAGCCTATTTATAGATTCACAGTATTCTACACAATATTTATATAACATACCGGCTTGACCTCGCCTGCTTATAATTCTATATACTAAATTCGCCAGTTCATCCACAACCATTTATAGATTCAACCATTCTTACTCTATTGATATCTTCAACTATCATTTTAGGAATAGGATAGTGTATCAGGTGTTTAAACCATAAGTATTACATGCATTACAATATTTTATAAAATTTTTTAACACAGTGATTTAGAGATTTATGCACAAAGTTTCCAAAAATATGCACACAAGGGGAGAACATGCAAAAATGTAATACTACTCTCCAATTGTTGTCTATCCCGTAGGGTGGCTCTAGGCGATCCTTTTACCTTTATCCATACCTGAACGTGGTTAACATAGCGGGGTGAGCTCGACAACTCAGTGAGTAAAACAATTTATACAATAATTAGTTAGACATTATTACATTATCATGTATGCTTCCATATTAACCAACTAAAGAATAAAGCAAGCTTTAGTTTTATCACTAAAACACATTTAAAACATAACTAAACGCCCCTTCAGTCACCTCCGGTTCAACCCGGTCCCTTTCTCTTATATCCAATCACATTTGCTATCACAAGGTGCAACATAATAGTATACAAACATTAATGAATATTACACTTATAACAATAACATGCGACATATTGTTCTCATCACAATTCAGCATGCATGTTTCTTATTCCATTTAACATGGTAAAATTATTATTTATAAATTAGAATATTTATGCATGACACTAAACTTTATGTTCAACATATATCATCACTTTTGGAAACCCACATGTCAAGTTGTCATGACTTGTATGAAATCATATCCAGAGACGTGCATTTATAGTTATTCCTTACTATACATTGGTTTATGTAAACTATCAACATGTACATTGGTGCCGATTATATAAAATGAAATTAGACATACATGGTTCATACTACACGCACATTCATGTCCACATCAATCAGACCCAAAGATGAGCATACATGGTCTTGAATACTTCATATACTTATTAAAATATCAATAATGTAGAACAATATTCATGAAAGACGTTAACTTTCTAATCTCACCACAAGCTTATCGCTTTTAGTATAGAAATTCATGTCTAGCATAGTTAATTATATATATATATATAGAGATAGACTTGTATCCTTTCAAAAGGATTTGATCCCGGATCCTTCCCACTCAAAATCAACCCTCCAACATTCGAATACAAGATCCACTCCGTTGAAGTTGATCTATACTATTTCAAGTATCTATAAACCAAAAATCAAGTGTTTTAAATACTTTTTGCCCATCCATCAAGCGACGCAAAATGGACGGCCGAAAGTAGTGAGTTGGTTAGATCTATGTCTTTAGACATACAAATTCTCGATCCGGCCATTTCATTATGATCTAAACATTTAAAAACCCCTATAAACTAATTTTTATTAGATTTCAAATGTTCTACACCGTTAAACTAACCAACTCACTATTTAGGCCGTCCGTTTTTCCCCTACTTGATGGATGGGCAAAAAGTATTTAAAACACTTGATATTTGGTTTATAGATACTTGAAATAGTATAGATCAACTTCAACGGAGTGGATCTTGTATTCGAATGTTGGAGGGTTGAATTTGAGTGGGAAGGATCCGGGATCAAATCCTTTTGAAAGGATACAAGTCTATCTCTCTCTCTCTATATACATATGGATATGAAATAAATATTACATACTATGGTTATTAGTAAGTATAATGTGAATGAACTATGGGAATACATCTGTGTGTGTGATTGTTAGATTAAGTATAGTATTGAAAACTCCATGAGAATGTGATTATATATATATATATATATAGAGAGAGAGAGATAGACTTGTATCCTTTCAAAAGGATTTGATCCCGGATCCTTCCCACTCAAATTCAACCCTCCAACATTCGAATACAAGATCCACTCCGTTGAAGTTGATCTATACTATTTCAAGTATCTATAAACCAAATATCAAGTGTTTTAAATACTTTTTGCCCATCCATCAAGTAGGGGAAAAACGGACGGCCTAAATAGTGAGTTGGTTAGTTTAACGGTGTAGAACATTTGAAATCTAACAAAAATTAGTTTATAGGGGTTTTTAAATGTTTAGATCATAATGAAATGGCCGGATCGAGAATTTGTATGTCTAAAGACATAGATCTAACCAACTCACTACTTTCGGCCGTCCATTTTGCGTCGCTTGATGGATGGGCAAAAAGTATTTAAAACACTTGATTTTTGGTTTATAGATACTTGAAATAGTATAGATCAACTTCAACGGAGTGGATCTTGTATTCGAATGTTGGAGGGTTGATTTTGAGTGGGAAGGATCCGGGATCAAATCCTTTTGAAAGGATACAAGTCTATCTCTCTCTCTCTCTATATATATATATAATCACATTCTCATGGAGTTTTCAATACTATACTTAATCTAACAATCACACACACAGATGTATTCCCATAGTTCATTCACATTATACTTACTAATAACCATAGTATGTAATATGTATTTCATATCCATATGTATTTATTTTCATGGTTCATAAATTAATAATTCTCTTTACTACCCACACTTGGGAATTTCAAGCTTATCATTTAGTGGTTTGAAGTTGTACTCACTTACAAGGATAGCTCCCCCCAGCTATTCCATAAAGTTACCGGCTAATCAAGGATCTACATGATCATAATAACACCATTAATAGCCTATACATGGAGAAAAATGAGAATAGTATGAGCTTAATGATTGATTACTTTAATTAACCAGAAATTACCCTTCTTCCTTCCTAATCTTGGTTAATATTAGCATCAAGAAGTTAATCTTTATGATGTGATGCTAGATCACCATTTCCCATGGTCTAATTGGGTTTTCTAGAGAGAAAATTTAGGTTTAGAAAGCTTTATAGTAGATAACAATAGAAGAAGGGAAGAGTGAGTGAGTGAGTGCGAGAGTGTGAGAGGGAGGATGGGATGGCCGGCAGCAAGGGGTAGCCGCCAGCGGCAAAGGGGTGGGCCGACCGGTGAGAGAGAGAAGTGGGAAAGATGAAAAGTGAGGAGAGAGAAGTGAATAAGAGAAATGAGGTTTTTCTCGCATTTTTTCCTTTAAATACTTCCCACCAAAATATTCTCGCATTGCCAAGTGTTCATCAATATTAGTGTTTCTCATCTCCATCATACACCTATAGGCATGGTCCTCCGCACTCTCTTACAAGTCATGCCACCAACCAAGCATGGTTGGGTACTATCTTATGCCAAAAGTCAAAATTATTATGAATAGGTACTTTAAAGTATATATATACATACATCAATTTATGGTAGTATATACATACATTATTTATAACACTACTAACTAGTATATATATACTTTACCCCCATGGATTATTTTGTACCAACTCCATTCTTTTAATATTATGGGATCTTAGTTGGAATTATTTACTTATTAACACAACATGCTACTAACACCAATACTTTAATATTACGGTAATGAATGGATTGAATTATAGTGGATTGAATTATAGTAGTCAGAATTTATATGATCTATGCACGTAACAACATATATGGTAATAATCCGTAACTAAATAAAACGAGTGTTACCGTTCTACCCTCCTGATATGGAGAGAATGTATAATGTATTTTATGTCTCTCAGTTAAGAAAGCACATACCCGATCCCAACCATATTATTTCCTATCAATCTCTGCAATTACAAGAAGACATGACATACATAGGAGCCAATACAAATCTTAGATCGCAAGGAGAAACAGCTGAGAAATAAAATTATTCCCTTGGTAAGGTTCTATGGAGCAGTCAACAAGTAGAAGAAGCAACATGGGAGCTAGAAGATGAGATGCGTAAAAAAAAATAAATCAAGACATCAAAATTTGTGTTAAGCACACTTCAATAAAATATGGACACATAAGCCTGAAGTGGCAAAAATAAAAGTGTAACACTCTCTTTATTTAGTTATGAATTATTACCATATATGCTATTATGTTCATAAATCATATAAATTCCGGCAAATGTAATTCAATCCGTTCATTACCGCAATATGAAAGTATTGGTGTTAGTAGCATGTTGTGTTAATAAGTAGATAATTCCAACTAAGATCCCATAATAATTCATGGAGGTAAAATATATATATACTAGTTAGTAGTGTTATAAATAATGTATGTATATACTACCATAAATTGATGTATGTATATATATACTTTAAAGTATATATTCCTAATAACTTTGACTTTTGCCATCATAAATTGATGTATGTGTATATATATACTTTAAAGTATATATTCCTAATAACTTTGATTTTTCCCTAAGATAGTACCCAAGCATGCTTGGGTGCTTGTAAGAGAGTGGGGATGACCATGCCTATAGGTGTATGATGGAGATAAGAAGCACTAATATTGATGAACACTTGACAATGAGAGAAATTTTAGTGAGAAGTATTTAAAGGAAAAATATGAGAGAAGCCTCATTTCTCTCATTCACTTCTCTATCCTCACTTTTCATCTCTCCCACTTCCCTCTCCCAACGGCCGAACCACTCCCTGCCGCCGGCCATCCCCTCCCTCTCACACTCATACTCTCTCACTCACTCTTCCCTTCTTCTATTGTTATGTACTATAAAGCTTTTCTAAAGCTATATTTTCTCTCTAGAAAACTCAACTAAACCATGAGAAATGGTGATCTAGCATCACATCATAAAGATTAACTTCTTGAAGCTAATATTGACCAAGATTAGGAAGGAAGAAGGGTAATTTCTGGTTAATTAAGGTAATCAATTATTAGGCTCGTACTATTCTCATTTTTTCTCCATATGTAGGCTACTAATGGTGTTGTTATGATCATGTAGATCCTTGATTAGCCGGTAACTTTACGGAATAGCTGGGGGAAGCCATCCTTGCAAGTGAGTACAACTTCAAACCACTAAATGATAAGCTTGAAATTTCTAAGTGTGAATAATAAAGAGAATTATCAATTTATGAACCATGGAAATAAATACATATGGATATGAAATACATATTACATACTATGGTTATTAGTAAGTATAATGTGAATAGATCTGTGTGTGTGATTATGGTGTATGTACATAAATGTGATTGTTGGATTAAGTATAGTATTGAAAACTCCATGAGAATGTGATTATATATATAATTAACTATGATAGACATGAATTTCTATACTAAAAGCGATAAGCTTATGGTGAGATTAGAAAGTTAACATCTTTCATGCATATTGTTCTACATTATTAATATTTTACTAATTATATGAAGTATTCAAGATCATGTATGCTCATCTTTAGGTCTGATTGACGTGGACATAAATGTGAGTGTAGTATGAACCATGTATGTCCAATTTCATTTTATATAATCGGCACCAATGTACATGTTGATAGTTTACATGAACCAATGTAGTAAGGAATAACTATAAGTGCACGTTTATGGATATGATTTCATACAAAGTCATGACAAGTTGACATATGGGTTTCCAAAAGTGGTGGTATATGATTGAACATAATGTTTAGTTTCATGTCTAAATTATAATTTTACCATCTTAAATGGAATAAGAAACATGCATGCTAAATTGTGATGAGAACATGTTATTGTTATAAGTGTAATATTCATTAATGTTTATATACTAATATGTTGCACCTTGTGATAATAAATGTGATTGGATATTGGAGGAAGGGACCGGGTTGAACCAGAGGTGATCGAAGGGGAGTGTTATTACGTTTGAATTACGTATTGGAGGAAGGGACCGGGTTGAATCGGAGGTGACCGAAGGGGAGTTTAGTTATGTTTTAAATATGTTTTAGTGATAAACATAAAGCTTGCTTTATTCTTTATTTGATTAATATGGAAGCATGCATGATAGTGTGATAGTGTATAACTAATTATTATATAAATTGTTTTACTTATTGAGCTTTCGAGCTCACATCGTTATGTTAACCACCTTCAGGTATGGATAAAGATAAAAGGATTGACTAGAGTCACCCTACGGGATAGACGACAATTGGAGACTAGTATTACATTTTGGCATGTTCTCCCTTTATGTGTATATTTTTGGAAACTGTGTATAAATCTCTTAGTGACCAATGTGTTCAAAACTATTGCAGTATATTGTAATGCATGTAATGTTTATGGTTTAAACACCTGATATACTATCCTATTCCTGGAATGATGGTTGAAGATATCTATGGAGTAAGAATGGTTGAATCTGTGAATGGTTGTGGATGAATAGGTGAATTTAGTATATGAAATTATAAATAGGCGAGGACAAGCCGAAATGTTATATAAATATTGCGTGTAATATCGTGAATCTATAAGTAGGCTGATGTTAGCCGAATTGAATATTGTACTGTGATAGACTCTATGTTCTGAGGAGATGTTGCCAAAATTTTGGGAAATTTCGTATAATTAAGGATAAAGCGAGGATTGAGGAGATTAAAGACTGGGACTCTTACATTAAGAGCATAAAATAATATTTTGTTCGAATGTGGAGTACATAAAACAAGGACTGAAAGGAAGTACGCCTTGTAGTCTGGAACTTGGATAGTCAGTCAATCGCCTTGTATTGGGCGATCAAGTGCTGTTTCCGAGAAGGTTAAGTGTTTAGTTGTCCGGGGGCTGCTTCAGGAGTGAGGATGTACTCTTTGAGTAAGCCCTGTTGGACGAGCTCCTCCAGGTATCTTCGGAGGGCTTAACAATGGACAGGTTGGTGCCCTTTGCAGTCTTGGTAGGAATAATATTTTTCTGACCCGGGGAGCGAGAGAATGTGTTGGATTGGTCTTGGGCGTCTGACCCAGGGCTGGTCTTTGATGTTGTGAAGACCTCGTTGATCGGGAGCTTCAACGGAGTGAAACATTCCATTGATTGTAGTCTCGGAGTGTATTTGGAGGGAGGATCGAGAATGCTTGCCTCTTGTGAGCAGAATTTCCCCGGTGTCGATCTTGAGTATGGGCGAGAGCTTCGTGCGGAGATTTTTGGCTTCCCTGGACCATTGCCTGATTTCGCGGAGTGGTTGGAGGAAGCCTGCAAGGCTGAGCTCGTGAAATGACCTTGCGTATCTTGTTGACATTGTGCTTTAGCACCGAGGATGGTGACTTGCAGCCTGCTGATGAACGTAAGCACATCTACTTTTCACCTCAATTGGAGACTTCGGTTAGCTGGCTCTGAGAGAAGTTGATGTACGACTTGAGACTGTTTTCTTGCCTCATCTTGACGGAGAGAAGATGATGGCTATTTCTCTTGGCTTCTCGGCCAGAGGCATACTGGGTGAGGATGCTTTGTTGATCTTCGTGAAATTGTGGAGTCTGAGGCTGTACCTTTTAGGCTGGAGGAAAAAGTGAGGCACATGACTGGATCGTTATGGGAGTAGATAATCATCAAGAGTCGGATGTGTTGAACTGGATTACTCCGGAGTAGTAGTCGATAGTGGGAGTCGAGAATTTCCTCGTGAACTCGCACATTTGGATCTCTTCGGATCGGAGAATTGTGGATTTTTGTATGGATTTTTGTAATCAGAGATGGGTGGTCTAATGACTTCTTGTAATCAGAGATGGGTGGTTCAACGATTTGGCCTCCACGATCTGCTTCTGAATCAGTTCGTCGAGGGCAAGAGATTGAGAGACCTGTTGTTCTCGAGGTCGCCTCCCAGTTTGTGCTGGATTGTTATGGAGGTTTTGTGACTTGGGCTTGGAGCTGTTAGTTGAGATATCTCAACTTC
Organism: Agave tequilana; assembly: GCA_038442645.1. NCBI lineage: Eukaryota > Viridiplantae > Streptophyta > Magnoliopsida > Asparagales > Asparagaceae > Agave > Agave tequilana. The sequence goes on from JAVJIF010034712.1 coordinate 116,183, forward strand.
TCTTGCTCTCGAAAGATATTCTCGCGATCGAGGGCTATCTGCTCCCGCTCGCGATCAGATTGCTCATGTTGTTCTTTCATTTGCTCTCTTATCTCGTATAGCATCTGAAGGAGTTGGCTTTCGCGCTGCTGCGACGACTGGATACTTGCGACTGGTTCTTGCGGCGATGAGGAGTTGGTGTCCTCGGTGATATGCGGTCGGTCGTAAGCAAGTCAGGATCGTGCCCCCAGCGATGATGGCGGCTCTTTCCTGATCGTGGCGGTGTTGTGAACGACTGTCTGCTTCTTCGAGGCCATTTTTCTTTGGGGGAGGCTTTTTGAGGAGGTTGTAGGTTGTTAGAGGGGAGAGATCTTGAGTGTAGGAACTCAGATCACAATAAAAGCACCAAATGTAGAGGTAAATTCCTCGGGGGAATTTATCTACACTCAAATTGTGAATTGGAATGTAAATCAGACTCAAACACCAGAGAATAATTACGTGGAAAACTTGAGGAGGAAAAAATCACGGAGCGAAGAGAGATTCCACTCAATCAAAGAGATTACAAGGTGTGCTCAACACTCTATTACAAGTTTAATTCTCGAGGGTTCGATCCCTTTTCTCCTTTGAGGAGAAGGTTTATTTATAATTGTTGACATGGAGGCGGATGGAACGTTGGTAAGATTGGCGTAACTGCCATGATCTTCATGTGCGGAGTTGTAACGGCTGCAATTGTGGGCGCTTGATTGTTGTGGGCCCTTGAATGTTAGGATTTCCCCAAAATTCCTACCCAACCTTTTAACTTCCTAGGACGTTACGAACGTGGGATAAGTCAGGTTGCGTAACTGAAGCCGAAAATCAAGGAGGCTTGTTGCCTAGCTATTTGTAGGCGGATATCAAGTAGGGCAGTTGCTGTAGTTATCTTACTCGTAGAAGTCTCTGGAAAGGAGTGGGTCTCAGGACGGTTGGGAGCATGATAGTTCTCGGGTGAAGGTGTCCTCGGAAGGAGGAGCGGTCTCAGGAACAACTGAGTGTCCTCGGAAGGAGCGGTCTCGGGAAGGGGCTCAACCTTTCTCAGCTTCCGGAAGATGCTCAGATTTTCTTCTTTGGCCCGCAACGGGCCTGCTGGTGTGTCGAGTTTGTTGTTTGTTTGGGATTCTCCTGATGAGGTGGAACACGTGTCACGATCTCGATGAAGATCAAAATCTGATCACTACACAAGTCATCAAATATTTTATCATTTATACAAATTACAAGTCTTCAAATATTGTAGATCTTCATTTCTTTGATCATCTTCTGGAGTCTTCAATGGTTTCTTTCACTGATTTATTTTGGTTTCCCGTCTTCGCATCCAACCAATGCTTTCCGTAGATATCATCTCGATGGTTTTTGATGTCAGGCGATTCCTCATATCAGTCAACACTTGACCAGCTGTACTAAAAGCAGACTCTAATGGTACTGTAGAAGCAGGAGGGGTTAGTAAATCACGTGTCATGATGGAATGCACATGATGGGCCTGTTTTTTCGCTGCAAAATGTCGCAAGTCGTAAGTCATAAAATGAGAATGGGAAAAGTGAACTTTAGAAGGGAAAATATGTTGTGTTTTACGGTGTTTGGTTGGTAAAGTGAAAGTGTAAATGGGAAAGTATATTGTTTTTACGGTGTTTGGTTGATAATGTAAAAGTGTAAGTGGAAAAGTTGACCACAAAATTAACTGTAATAGTGATTTAAATATTATAAATACTATTAAATTAAATCTACTATTGCAAATTAAACTGTATTAATAAATTTGAGATAAAATATTAATAATCTTAATATTTTATTTTTAACAATAATATTAATAAAATATTAGTATAATTAGTAAAATATTATTAAAATATTAACTAAATAAATAATATAAAATTTTAAGAAAATCTAAAGAACATTAATAAAATTTTAAGAATACTAATAAAACATAAATATTAAAAAATCTGAAGAAAAATAATAAAATATAGTTATAATATTATAATATAGAAAAATACTTGAAAATTTATTATAATATTAATTTTATTATAACATTATTGTAATATTATAAAAATATAAAATTAACAAAGTAAAATATAATTATAATTAATAATAAATTTTTATTATAATATTATTATAATGAATTATTATTACAGTATTAACATAATAAAATATTAATATTATAATAAAGTATATTATAATATTATTAAAGTAATTATTTATATTAAAAATAAATAATTAAATATATAGTAATTTTATTAAAGTATAATATTGTTATATTAAGAAAATATAACTCTAAATAAAATAATAAAAAATGGTATAAGTAGTAATAAAATAATAAAGTATTAAAAACAATATTAATTAAAAATATTAAATTAAAATAGTAAAATATTAAATATTAAAATAATATTAAAATAATAAAACTAAAGATTAAAAATATAAAATAATTAAATAAGAAATTAAACACTATTAAAAATATTAAATATTAAATAATATTAAATTATATATTGATTATCAAGTAACTGCTTTGAACTGCAAGTGTAACAATGGGATTAACATGACCCCAAAATTAACTGTAACAACTGCAAGTGGGAAAATGTAGGTGTAAAAGTGAGATTTACATGACCACAAATTTAACTGTAACAACTGCAAGTGGGAAAATGAGAGTTGCACTTTGTAACTTGTTTTTCAGCGAAATAGCAGCGAAAATGGAAAAGAAGTTTTATGACTTGCGACGTTTCGCGGCGAAACAAACATGCCCGATATGTTGATTCTTATGATTTCCATCTGGCCAAAATATTGAAATTTTCAAATCTTGATTCTACATCAATCTCAGGAGCTATGACACCATTCGAATAATAATGAAGCTCATTCAATTGGTTAGAGCTTCTTGATGTTTTCGATGCAGATAATAAGCAGATAATAAAGAACTTCTAGGCGTAGATAAAGATGTAATATGGGATGATGATTGTTTATTTTCAAATTGTTATTCATAAAAATCATACAGATTATTTATAAAATTCTTAATATCTATCCATACTAAGGCAGAATCACAATAATTCATTTTTTCATAAAATTTTTCAAGTAAATAATTACATCCTTTAAATTTAATACTAGGATACAAAATATTAGCAAAATAAAATATAGTAAGAAAATTTCTAACATACTATGAATTTTTCATCCATAGGAGAAATAATATCTTTAAGCAAAAAATCAGTTCAATATGTATAAAACTCTTCAGTAATTTCATTTAACTTTTAAAGCACTAAACTGGTTGTGGGATAATAAATCCCCAAAAAAATTATTACTCTTTCAAATCTTTTTAGAAATTCACAAATTACGGAACAAATTCTCCATTCCTCAAAAATATCCTGATCTGGTAATTTCGTGGAAATAAATAGGTTTATTGTAGTCCGATAAAGAATTTTACTCAGCATATTATATGTTGAGTTCCAATGAGTTCTATATCTTGAGGTAAAATTTTAATTTGTAGGCTTAAGTCGGACAAATTTGTTTAAAGTTTTGCCTCCTTGGGCCACTACTTATAAATAAAATAGTATTTCTTAATTTCTAAAAATAATTATCTATGCATTTTAAACCATCCTGCATACACAAGTTAATGATATGACATACACAACAAATTTCCCATTCAAAATCGGTTTAAAATAAAATTTTAAAATCTCAATTACAGCATTATTACTGCTAGTATTATCAACTGAAATAGAAAAAAATTTTTAGATTCAAATCTAAAATCTCTTACAACTCTCAGAACAGTCTGACTAAGATTTGGAGCATTCTGAGAAAAAACAATTTTTTTTAAAACAAATATTTTTTTAAAAGCCAATCAGAATGTGTAGTAACAACTATATAATGAAAGCCATTAAGAGCTTCCCCACAATCAGAAGTACAACTTTTTGTGACAGAAGAAACAATTGCAAGTAAAAGTTGTTTTCGTTGTTCAACAGTCCTGAACATTTCTGTTCTAATAGTATCCTTACAAAACAGAGCATATTCCGGATTTTGAGTATTTCTAATAAACTCTGTGAATGATTCATCTTCAGCAAAACTTAAAGATTCAGTCAGAAAGATATTTAGCTAAATTAGTTTTACCTTTTTGATGATTATAACGATTATAAAGGCATATGCAAATCATGCCATTCTTGACTAGTCAGATCTAAATACTATGATACGTAGAAGGAGAATTACTCAGTGTTCTAAAAAAAGGTTTAAGCGATCGATTAATCGTCCGTTTTCAGCCTGAAATCGAACAAAACTTGAAGAAAGCGGTCGGATTACTCGGCCAGACGATTAATTCGCTTAAGCGATGATTAAACGTCTAATCGGTGATTAATTAGCGCCGTTTAAATGTTATTCAATCGTTTCTAAATGAATTTGAATTTCGAACCCGTTAAGCTAACTGAACTCAAATCCATCCAATAATTGAGGATATAAATTGTCGCGTGTTGGAGAATTAAAGTCGCGAGCCCTAAATTTATCCGCATATTCGATCCTCCTGCGGCGACGATGAAGCTCCCGAATCTCACAAAAAAGCTCACAAAGAAGTTCTTGATGCTCACGGCGACGAGACGACAAGCCCTAATTTTATATGAAGCTCCTGAAGTTCATGGCGGTGACGATCCTCTTAGAGAATTAGCGACGACGAAGAAGTTCACAAAGCGTTGATTCTCTTGTGGACAGTGACCTCCCCTTGCAGCTGATCCTCCCACCGCGACCTCTTTCTTTGTCAACAAAGGACCTTTCCCTGCGATCAGCTCTTTGGTCAGCAGCAAAGCGTCGACGGCGACCTCCCCCTGGTCAGCTCTCTCTCCCCCTCGCGTGCACGTATTTTGCCCAGGTTCTTGCCAGTGATTTTTGTTTTTCAATAGGCTGAAAGTGCCTCAAGCGTGAGAAGGATAGAGTTGCATGGACTTGCAGTTGCATCTAGTAGTGAACCAAAGTTGTTTGAAGTATGTTGCTTTATAAAAAAATACATATATTTGTTCATTTAAAAAGTATTTTTAAATTATAGTTGTTGGAGGTGGAGGAACATTGATGTACTTTGAACTTATTGACATTATTACTTTTAAATTCCTCTTAGTACTAGCAATTTAATTTTTCAATTTATGTTTGCTATATCATTTATGCTTTTTTGGGAGTTTACAGAATTCATATTTGCATGTTTTAAGTATTATAATAGTATTATATATTAAAATAATAATAAAACGTGTGTAATCCGTTTAATCACCATTTAAGCATTATGCGCTCCCGGACCGCGCACGTACTGAAACCGCTTTTTAGAACATTGAGATTACTACAGCCTGCTAATGAAGAGTGAGCATTCATTTTTGACTAGTAAAATGCTAAAGTAAATTTGATAATAATATAAATACCAGAATGTGAAAGAGAGCTTAAGAGAGTTTGCGAGGCTTGAGCACTTGAGAGAAATTGTAGAGTAGAAAGTTATAGAGATTTTTTTTTTTGTGATGAAATGAAGTGGGGGGAAGATGGTGTATTTATAGAGGAGAAGAGGGTGTTAAAATGTAATTTTTTGGCAAAAAATTCAATATTTGACCCACTATTTTCGATTGGGGGCTATTTGTAAAAAATTTACAAATACCCCCGACTAAATTTCCCTCATATAGCTCAAAAATTGCAAATTGGGGCGGGCTGGCCCGTCTCGGGTCCGGAACGGACCCGGGTGCGACATACGAGTTCAACCTGGCTCGGAACGGGCCTGAGTGCGGCCCAGTGTTCTAAAAATCGGTTTCATTATTCGTGCGGTCCAACACTGAATAATGATTAATCAGATTAATCGGGGATTAATCGTTTTTGAAAATTTTAATATATTTAATTATATTTATACACAACTGCATATAAATATATACAATTAATTGTTGAAAATACCTAAATATTATACAAGACAATATCTGGATGTGAAATTATAAATCATGATATAATAAACAAGATAATATGAATAAATCGTAAAAAAGATGAAGTAAAAGAACTTATCTCTTCACATTAGTAATCTAAGATTTTAAATTTTGCAACATAAATATAAATCAAATAACTTGCAAAATAAGATAAATAACAAAATTAGTCAATTTATCAATCAAAATCATGAACTTTAAAGAATGATGGAGAAAGATTGTTAAATAAGTTAATTAAAAAAAATAATCAAAAAAAATAAAACATAAGTATCACTTTATGCAAAATATACAATAATAAAATATCATAATTCATTTACTATTTAATAAATAACAATTCATCTACTATTTAATAAAAGATCATTATCAAATTATCAACATTACAACATAAACTACTTTGCGATCCAACACACTCAAAGTGAAGATTTTCAAATAAAAAACATATGAAATACCTAAATGATTAATCGGAAATTAATCAGATTAATCAGGGATTAATCGGATTAATCAGGCATTAATCGGAGATTAATCGGGGATTAATCGTTTTGGACCCGATTAATCGCATGAGCGCATAATCAGAGCGATCAATGTAATATTAAGCGGGCTATCACCGAATAGGATTAATCGGCTGATTAATCCGATTTTTAGAACAGTGGTGCGGCCCGACCTGCTTGTGCTGTGAGTCGCGATGTGCCTACCGGAGCACACCTGTCGTAAGGGGGTGGGCTCGGACCGGGCCCGTGCCAACTCGGCCACCGACCCGTTTTGCAACCCTAAGCACTAATTATCTGATTTATCAGAATTCCAGTTGCACTTTTTTGCTCTACTATTTCGTGGAAGAAGCATTCTCCACTATTCAAATTTTGTGGAAAAATGGTTCTTCCACCATTTCTTTTAATTCTCAAGATCAATTTTTTCTTCTTTCAGCCATGAGTAACTTTTCAACTTGTCTCAGTCGAGTGGAGTCAAAGTTGGTAGTGAAGCCCTATTATTTTAAACCCACATTACAATTCATTATCTATTATAATTTTTTCTATCTCTATTTAACCCTATCTTTCAACCCTCTCTCTCTCTTACCTTTCTCTTCTTAGAGCCACCCTCTCTTGCAGTCAAACCCATCCCAACATCTAGCTTTCTCTTGCATTTTTCTCCTCGATTTCATCGGATCCAAGATTGACTCAAGCGCTGGAGCATTAATCCTGATCAGATCTGAGGTCGTGACGAAGCCGTCGCCGGCAAATGCTAGGGGACGTCCCAAGCATGGCGCTGTCAAGGTTTTGATCCGTTTTACAGATGAGTCGAAGTCTGATGGGGAGAAAAGAAAGAAGTTAGTGGATAGAAAGAAGGAAAAAAAGGGAGATTCAGTCGCCATCAACCTGGAAAGAGTTTCTAGGTCAAGATGCCACTGATTGCTTTAAAGAATTAATATGGGCCTTATGTGGTGGAAATGTATGTGAAATTTTGCACTTTTTAATTTAAATGAATTTTTTTTTGCAATCTTGGTTTGAGAGATCTGATGGCCGAAAGTGCTTATTTTTATCCATATCTTGTTGCTCAGTTTTATGCGAATCTCTCGTCAGATCATAAGATGTCAAAAACAATTTCTATGAGTAAAGGGATATGATATTAAGATGAGCACTAAGGAGATATATTAAATATTAGAAATTCCCGAAAATCTGATGGGTATTTGGGGAAGAATTTTTCAGGAGTTGGGTTGGGATGCATTGAAAGTTCTGTTCAGCATGAATGCTGCTGAGGCAGAAGAGTGAGTAAAAAAGACCCTGTTTTGTTTTCCTATAATTTGCTGACACTTAAATTTAAGTTAATTGGGAAAATTCCAGCATAATATACAGCCACAATGTGGCCACTTTCATCTCATCTAAATGGACACTGCTCGTCATGCATGCAGGCGAGAAAAATCTGAAAGTGGATATAGCTGAACTGATTCTGACATCCTTTATGGAAGCTAGAGAGAGTCTTGTTCTTTCATGTTTCTTATCTGCAGTGTTTAATTATTTTAATATTGATTTGGTTGATGAAGAGAGAGGAGTGCAAGGAAGCTTTTACCAAGACACCATATGGAAGGATGTTCCTTCCAAAAGAACCCTTTAGAACTTGTCTCTAAGGATAGACAACAACAGAAGAAAGAGAGACTTGAAAAAATAGTTTGGAAAATTCCCTGGGGCCAAGAAGAGGAAATTTGATAATTAAGAGTCCAGTAAAGAAAAGGAAAAAGGAGAAAAATAATGAAAAGTTTACAGATTTTTTACAAAAAATTCTCCAAGCTTTCCACTTGCATATTCTTTCAAGAGAGCAAAATTTATGATTCCAATTCTTATCTTTTCACATTCAATTTAAAGCTTTTAAAGTAAGGATTTGTCTTTGAGGAGAAAAACAGTGAATAAAAATTCAATCTTTCCACTTTCAAATCCCGAAAAGAGAGAAATGCCAAGAGCAATCAATTTCTACTCTTTTGTCTTAATTTCTGATTCTGCAAAATTTCACACAAGAGTGAAATTTCTTTAAGAGTTTTTTGTGCATTAAATTTTTCAGATTCTGTTTTTAAAGCTTTATTTTCGTGGTGGTTGAAATTCTCTGATTTACATTAGATATTTCAAGCGAGATTTCAATTCTATTGTGCCAAAATTATTGTGCCAAGAAATTTACTTCATCAATACACTTATAGAGCCTGAAGTGTAATATTTGTAATAAGGGTATTTGTGCTAAAACAATGTTTTCATCTTTGTAAAGAGAACAAAAACTTTCTTCTTGTTTTGTTGTAATAAGTCTTCCTCTTCGGTGGAAGAGAGGCCTGTTCGGTGGAAGTGAGTTGAAGTCCAATCTCTAGGGTATAGAGAATTGGCGGTCGTATTAAATAGCTTTGGGTGGAAGCATATTAGTGGATTGAAAATCCTTGGGAAGAGGCCCAAGGTGGTGGACGTAGGGAGTTGACCGAACCACTATAAATCTTTGTGTTTGCGATATGTGCTTATCTGCACTTTATTTACATTTATAATACAATTTTCTAAGATTACTGCTGCATTTTATCTCTGTTCAGTCTCTATTAAAAACTGTGGAAGAAGCATTCTTCCACCACTTTTAAACTGTGGAAGTAGCATTCTTCCACCAAACATTTTAAGTTGATATTTTTGCTGTTAAGTAATAATTAGAGTATTTTAATTTTTAAACCCTATTCACTCTCCCTCTAGGGTTTTACAGTGTTTATGCAGCACAAGTAATTATAACGTAAGAATTCTTTGAGATGACAATTGGTATCAGTTTGGTATAGGTGTTGTAACACTTGTCCTAACTAATCACCTTTTTCTTAACATTTAAATGCTTTAGGAAGGTGATGGGGAAGTAAGAATTCATGTTAGATACTATACATTATACTATGCCTATTAGTATGTATACACATATGTATGTATGTGTGTATGTATAAGAAATGAAATACAACCTCATGCTTGTTGACTTTGCCACTATACCCCCCACCATGTTTGTGGGTACTAGTACCTCATGAAGGGGGACGACATGGAGCCTTGCTTATAGGGGAAGACATAAGAGTAGAGTGATGGGGTTAGGGAGGGACACTTGTCATGAGATTATTGAAGATATTGGGCTATAAATAGGGGATGAAGAGAAGAACCTCATTTGCCAACACACTTTCTCTTTCTCTTCATTTTCCAACTCCCCAAATATTTTCCTCTCTTCTTTTTTCAGCCGGCCAAGTCTAGCAAGCGCAGCAGCCCAAATCCTCTCATTTTCTTCACAAACACACTCTTTCTCCCTCTCATTCCCTCACAAACTCCCCTTACTTCCTTATATAAGAAAAATGCTACCTTTACATGTTTTAACTCCTCCAAAGACCAAATAGAACAAGTTAAAGTGGTGATCTAACATCACCATAAAAAGGGAATTCTTGGAGTCAAGGTTGTTTTAGAATAACGAGTTAGGAGGGTGATATTGGTTGAAAGGTAAGCATATCCTTAAGAATTTTACCCATCTTATACTCTTTCAAGAACTAATTATGATGATTTTGTGACCTTGTAGGCTCCAAATATAGCGGGAAACCGAGCTTGATAAGGAGATACTCGCTTCAAGGATGAGTAGAACATTCGAACCCTAGTAATATAGTAGGTAAAGTAAAACTTGAAATAAAGTGGGGAAATTTCTAAGTTATAAATGGACGGAAAATGAACGATGATGCTTGAGAATGGTTTATATGTTTATGTATACATTATGAACAATCATGTGGTGTTATGTTGTATTTCTTATGAATGCTTACAAGGGTGTATGATCGACATGTTATTGTTGGCCCGGAGGCCTTCCTCTCTAGTTTTGATGATGATTAACTCATGTAGTTATGTTTACTAATAATCTTGTGATTTTAGTTTCAGATCATGTAACAAGATATTAGTTGGTGATTGCTTCAAAAAGAGGAGTTTAGAAGCCTTCACTTGGTGATTCCCGAGTCCGAGCGTCAAGATCTTTCATAGCCATGCTCGTTGGATCACGTTTGGGATCGAGTCGACTTGAAGATGGAAGATCATCAAGAAGACTTAGGTATCCTAGTATTTAGTGTGTTTTAGATTCATTTGTAAAGATAAGAATAGTTGATATGCTCAAGTGCACAACAAGTTTTATGTTTTGAATTTTGGTTTTCATGAATAGTTTAGATCAAAACAAGTTTAAATGGTTTTTATGTATATTAGATGTGTTCGATATACATACATGCTTCATATCTAAACAAACTTATTTTGACTATCCTATTCATGTATTGAAAAATCAAAGTTTGATAAAATACAGTTTTGGTTTTTGATAAAGATGATAAAACACAAAATGGTTTCAAATTGCTTGATATTTGAGTTGAAATTTTTATCACATGTTTATATATCAATGCAAAATGAGAAAACTATTTTTGGGGATTTATAGAAGTTTTTATAAGATTTTTAGAAATATTTTTAACCCCAGTTTCTGACCCAGAACTGTGGCTGACAGGCCAGGTCGGCCGACTGAACCAAGGGCTGGTCGACCGTGCGGTTGACCGACGTGCACAGAGCTGTGCACGTCTGGCAGCACAGTGGGACGGTCGACCGGGCAGTCGACGGACCAGAGAGCTCTGCTCTCTGTATCTGGGCGGTCGATCGAGGACGGTCGACCAGATTGCTCCAACGGTCATATTTTTGACCGTTGCCGGTCGACCGGTCCGGTCGACCGCAAGCCTGTCAGGCTGACAGACCAGCCTAACGGTTAGTTTTCTGTTTGGCCTATAAATACCGTATTTCTGGGGGTTTTGGCTAAGATTTTCTGAGCTAATTTTTCCCTACTCTCTGGTTTTAAAAACAAGTTTTAAAAAGTGTTTAAAGAGCCAAAAGATCAATCTTGTTTGTTTTTAAGTGTTTTGTTTATTTTCAAAGAAAATAGGTTTTTGGGAATTGGTTTCTTGTTCTTCATTTGTTCAACTTCATTTCTATATCAATTCGTATTTTCCCAAGAGATTTTCTTTGATCAAAACACTTTTTTTCCACACTTGAGCTTATCATCTATCCTATTCTATTAGGATCTTGTTTGTGGAAAAGAGAGATTGAGGTTGTTGTAGCCTCCAAGTTGTAAACACCCTTGCTTTTGTTGTATCCCTCTTTGGTAGAGGTTGATCGGGTGATTAGTTTGCTCCCTCTTTGATAGAGGTAGAGATTGTGTTTTGCTCCCTCTAGTGAGAGTGGAGTTGGTTTGTATATCCCTCTTCGGTAGAGGTGATTGGTTGTTGTTTGGCTACGGGCCTACCCCTCGGTTGTGAGGGTGGTTTGAGAGAGGAGTTCAGTACTCTTATTATTGTAACAAATCCTCCTCGGTGGAGGTTCCCTCGGTAGGAGTCCTCGGTGGACAAGATAGTGGATTAGAAATCCTTCTCGGTGAAGGCGGGGACGTAGAGCTAGGGGCTCGAATCTCGAAACATATCTTTGTGTTTGCGTTTGATCCATTGTCTCTCAACCCTCTCTTTTATTTGTGCAAAACATCATTCATATCATCATATCATATTTGCTTGTGTTGAGCATTGTTTCATATTGCTTATCATCCATTATATGCTTGGCTTGTTTGTGTGTGCCTCACTTGTACTTAACCACAAGAGCTTCATATAGCACCTCACCCTTATCTAGGGAATCAAGAGGAGTTAGTCCAGAGCCGTTCATGGGGGAATTCGGCTACACTTGTTGGTTGTATTAAGTGTTTGTGCAAATTGTTTTAGCTTCCGCATTTAGTTTCTAGATTAGCATTATCACTATTCACCCCCTCTAGGTGATTTACAGTTATTGTGTATGCATAGTAGTATAACACATGCCTCTTAAAAGAAATAGTTTTTATGAATGAACATCATACTTGACTTCATGCACATGTTTGACTACTCATATATTGGAATGATATAACATGTTGGTTGTCTTGAAAAGGCTTGCATGTTAGTTTAATAAGTGGTTACTTATACATGTTAATGTCTTTCTTAATATTGGCATCATGTAAAGTAGGAATCATGTGAATCCTTTATGTTATTATTGTCTTATGGATCCTTATATGTGGTTATTACATGAAGGATATGATATTTGCATGTTATATTATATTTTATGTTGGTCATGTATGCATGTTGCGATTATATTTTATGTTGATCATGTATGTAATATGGTTAAGTTAGAAATTGTATGTTAATACTATGAAGAATTGATATTCTAGACTCTAAGATAAGTCGACTTACCTAGGCAATTTCACCAGTATTAGTCGACTAGCCCTTGGGCTAAGTCGACTATGGAAGGGAAAAATGGGTAGACAAGTCGCTGGAAACACATCTTAGTCGACTATATATAAACTGTAAGTCGACTACCCTTAGTTACAGGAACAAACAGAGAGTAGACATCTTCTTTTGACCATGACTAGTCGACTATAGATGATAAATAGTCGACTAGAGCCTATAATAGTCGACTACACTAGAAAGGGTAGTCGACTAGAATTGGTTATAAGTGACAAATAGAGAGCAGCATACCTTTTTGATCCATATCTAGCCGACTATAGATGATGTATAAGTCGACTAGTACATAGAGCAGTAGGGTAGTCGACTACATAAGTCACTGGCAGCCAACAGAGAGTAAATACATTTTGGATCAACCCCAGTCGACTATAGCTTCAATGTTAGTCGACTAATAGTGGTATTAGTCGACTATAGGAATGAGCAAGTCGACTAACAGGACCTGTTACTGTGTTTGGGTCGGAACCTCAGCTAATACCTAAAACTTCACACATATGGTATAAAAATACAATTGCCAACCTGATGATAAAGTTCAAATAGACCTACTTAATGGACATGCATAAATATTATTTTACTTTCTGAGCTGTCGAGCTCACTCTGTTCTCATTATCTCCTTCAGGTTTGGACAAAGGCAAGGGACCCGCTTAATGACAACATATGCGGGATAGGTGTCAACGGAGACATTTCACCCTTTTTGCTTGTTCTTTTGATATGTATATGGTTGTAGAAAACTATGCATAACTTCTATTTGGATGTGTGATATGAACTTGTAAATAGTGAAATGCTTGGTGCTAGATTCAAAGCGTGTATTCTATTTTTGAATAGTATTGTATTAGACTATGTTTTCTTATGAGTTGTCGGACCAATATTTTGGGAAATGCTAAATCATGTTAAGATCATACATGCTATCAGAGTGGAGATTGATGTAAAGTATAAAGCAGTCTGATGTTAGTAGAATGGAAGTATTGTATCTTGATGGGTCCCCACGCTTGGATAATCTGTGATGATTGTAATCAATGCAAATTATTAACTGGGACCGTTACAGTTGGTATCAGAGCTAAGCTTTGTAGGTAGAAGGAGAAGGTTAAGTCGGAGGTAGGAGACAATAGAATTGTTAGGCTCATATGTATGGATATGTGATTATAATTGGGTAGTGAGTTTTATGTGACGGATTAACCATGAGTCAAGCGTTAATGAGTATTTCCTCGCATCAAAATCAGGGTGCCCCACGTCCTGATTCGGGTGAGTTGACTGAGGGTGCGGCTTCTCAGTAATAACTTCTAGTGGTATGGGACACTGGACGAGAGAATGCATTGAATTATCTATTGAACCTAAGTTATTCTAAAACATGACTTACGGGTAGACTA
>JAVJIF010034713.1:0-83891 GCA_038442645.1 Agave tequilana
TATGGAAGGAAAAAATGGGTAGACAAGTCGCTGGAAAAACATCTTAGTCGACTATATATAAACTGTAAGTCGACTACCCTTAGTTACAGGAAACAAACAGAGAGTAGACATCTTCTTTTGACCATGACTAGTCGATTATAGATGATAAAATAGTCGACTAGAGCCTATAATAGTCGACTACACTAGAAAGGGTAGTCGACTAGAATTGGTTATAAGTGACAAATAGAGAGCAGCATACCTTTTGATCCATATCTAGCCGAATATAGATGATGTATAAGTCGACTAGTACATAGAGCAGTAGGGTAGTCGACTACATAAGTCACTGGCAGCCAACAGAGTGTAAATACATTTTGGATCAACCCCAGTCGACTATAGCTTCAATGTTAGTCGACTAATAGTGGTATTAGTGACTATAGGAATGAGCAAGTCGACTAACAGGACCTGTTACTGTGTTTGGGTCGGAACCTCAGCTAATACCTAAAACTTCACACATATGGTATAAAAATACAATTGCCAACCTGATGATAAAGTTCAAATAGACCTACTTAATGGACATGCATAAATATTATTTTACTCTCTGAGCTGTCGAGCTCACTCTGTTCTCATTATCTCCTTCAGGTTTGGACAAAGGCAAGGGACCCGCTTAATGACAACATATGCGGGATTAGTGTCAACGGAGACATTTCACCCTTTTTGCTTGTTCTTTTGATATGTATATGGTTGTAGAAAACTATGCATAACTTCTATTTGGATGTGTGATATGAACTTGTAAATAGTGAAATGCTTGGTGCTAGATTCAAAGCGTGGTATTTCTATTTTGGAATAGTATTGTATTAGACTATGTTCTTATGAGTTGTCGGACCAATATTTTGGGAAATGCTAAATCATGTTAAGATCATACATGCTATCAGAGTGGAGATTGATGTAAAGTATAAAGCAGTCTGATGTTAGTAGAATGGAAGTATTGTATCTTGATGGGTCCCACGCCTGGATAATCTGTGATGATTGTAATCAATGCAAATTATTAACTGGGACCGTTACAGTTGGTATCAGAGCTAAGCTTTGTAGGTAGAAGGAGAAGGTTAAGTCGGAGGTAGGAGACAATAGAATTGTTAGGCTCATATGTATGGATATGTGATTATAATTGGGTAGTGAGTTTTATGTGACGGATTAACCATGAGTCAAGCGGTAATTGAGTATTTCCTCGCATCAAAATTAGGGTGCCGCACGTCCTGATTCGGGTGTGTGACTGAGGGTGCGGGCTCTCAGTAATAACTTCTAGTGGTATGGGACACTGGGACGAGAGAATGCATGAATTATCTATTGAACCTAAGTTATTCTAAAACATGAGACTTACGGGTAGACTAAGGATAAGTGTAAGTACAAGTATGTGTGTATATATGTATTGCTTCTTTCTGATTATAGCAATATGTTGAGACTATTTTATGGGATTGAGATTGATATGACTCCTTGTTTGCATGTAGGGGGGGACTCTAACATTTATTGGCCAGTCTCTAGCTCGGATAGTTCGAGTGTGACTGGACGGCAGATTCTATGGATTGGGGATATGAGTCGGATGAGACTGACCCAGAGGTTATGTTTGTAGCCCCAGACCCATAGACTATGAGGAGGTTGAGTCTCAGGCGTCAAATGAGCCTGAACTAACCATTGTTGATACGGAGAGCTTGGTTGGGAATTCACTTGAGGTAGTAGAGATGGAGGATACTAGTATAATAAAGGAGGAGACCCGTAGAGGATTCACTTATGGAGGTGTCTTTTGGGATGAAACATGGGAAGATGACATGGACTTATATGATGACCTGGATGACTGTGCTGCGCAGGAGATGAATTACGTGGGAAGACTCCGAGGAAAGCATGGGTGATAGCGAGGATAGTAGCTGTACTAGCGGGGACTCAAGTGGGGAGACTACCCTATGAAGGGTGAACCTTTGAGCAAACACTTTTGATGTATATATATATATGTATAAGCCTAGTGTGCTAGTTGATGGATATCTTAAGAGTTTTGTTGTATATGCCCTGACACATCTTATATGTATGCACAAGGGTACACATATCAGTATAATATCTTTGTATCCGTGTTGGGATGTACATAATGTATACATATATATATATATAGCAAGTTGTTTGTTTGCAAAGTGATATAATGAATATGATATTAAAGTGATGCATGAAACTAAAATTTTATCCAAAATTGTTTTCAATTGTGATGTATGTTGACTAGACGTCCTTATTTTATAGGAAGGACGCATGGATCAAAATCAACTACCACCAAATGAGTCTGTCGCTCGGTGTGTCACACTATAGTGTGATGGGGAGTGCACACCCATGGACAACAATGAAGATTCTAAAGTCCAGATAAGAGGAGATAATGGAACTCCAGGGGTGATGCCGGAGTGACACACAGTTAATGATCAGAGCAAATAATAACAACTCTCACCGAGCATTGGAGCAATTTCAGAAAATGAAACCGCCTGTATTTGAAGGGAGGTGGACCCCTTACAAGCTGAAGCATGGCTTCTCCAGATAGAGAAGATCCTAGATGTAATGAACTGCACCGACATTGGTGGAGGGTGGTGAAGAACATTGGTGGAGGGCAGTGAAGAATAATGTGAAAAGTACCAGAGAATCAATCACTTAGGAATTTTTAGTGAACAAATTCACTGAAAAATATATTCCAGAGATTGCCAGAGACAAGATGGCGTCAGAATTCTTGGAATTACGGCAAGACCTGATGAATGTGTCTCAATATGACCAGAGTTTCACTCAATTATCCAGGTATGCTGATGCCTTGGTGAAGAGTGAAGCAGAAAGGACAAAGAGGTTCGTGAAGGGCTTGAGATCAGAAATTCGAGGCAGATTGATTCCTCTGCAACTGAAGAATTATCTCCAAGTTGTAGAAAGAGCCTTGGAGGTAGAAATGGATATGCAAGAGGGTCACGAAGACTGGGTGAAGGAAATTCCTAACTCAAAGCGCCCCTGATATCAAGGACTATCAATGTCGGTGGCATCAGGATCCACAGAAATAAAAGATTTGGGTTTAATACCACTCTTCAAAGGGGAGGAGGGGCCAGAGGCAGAGGAACATGGTTGAGGAACAGATGCACTTTCTCGAAAGCACAAGCTACCTCTGTGTCCCACCCAGAATCTCGGAGGCTCCTTGGTGCCAGAAGTGTAGAACAAACCATTTTGGAGACTGCCTCCAAGACAGAGCTTGCTATTTTTGTGCAGGAGTGGGGCATTTAAAGAAGAATTTGCCAGGCGAGGCGCGAAAGCCGAGGACAGAGTAGGGGAAGTGGGAGGCCAGCTATGAGTGAACCCTCCCAGGGGACCAACCAGTAATTTTATACCGCCCAATAATGCTCCACAACCTGCTGCAACTCAGTCATCTGTCCAACAGCCACGGGTGCAAGGAAGAACTTTTGCATTAACCCACCGAGAGAGCAATGGCCTCAAATGCAGTAGTGGAAGGTATGATCTCCATATCAGGACATATTGCCCATGCATTGTTTGATCCTGGAGCTACTCATTCATTTATATCTAGTGCTTTTGCTTATAAATTAAATCAAGTGTCGGAAGCCCTAGGATTTCAGTTGGTTGTATCCACACCTATAGGGGTAAAGATAATAGCTAGCACTAAATATGTGAATTGTGAAGTGATGATTGGGGAGATGAAAACATCCATTGATTTGATTAAGTTGGGTGAGATGGAGTTTAATGCAATACTAGGAATGGATTGGTTGTCCGCTTGTGGTGCCCAGGTGGATTGTAATAGGAAGAGGATTATCTTTAGAATGGAAGGAGCCCCGGAGTCTATTTTTGAAGGGGTAAAAGTTAGTCATGATATACTACATATCGGCCATTAAAGCCACCAAGTTAATGAGGCAGGGATGTCAAGGATTTCTGGCTTTAGTTTTGGATATTACTAAAACTGATATTTAGATTGAGACTATTCCAGTTGTGAATGAGTTTCCTGATGTATTTCCGGAAGATTTACCAGGCTTGCCCCCAAGATCGGGATGTAGAATTTGCAATAGAAGTGTGCTGCCGGTACTGCCTCAATTTCAAAGGCACCATATCGTATGGCCCCTGTAGAAATAAAGGAACTTAAAACTCAATTACAGGAATTATTAGACAAGGATTTCATCTGGCCAAGTGTATCTCCCTGGGGAGCACCAGTACTGTTTGTTAAGAAGAAGGATAGGAGTATGAGATTGTGTTGACTACCGGGAATTGAATAAGGCCACTATTAAAAATAGGTACCCTCTTCCTCGGATTGATGACTTATTTGATCAACTACAAGGGTCTTGTGTATTTTCTAAGATAGACCTTAGATCGGGGTATCATCAGTTAAAGGTCAAGCCAGAAGATGTGTCCAAATCGGCTTTTAGGACAAGATATGTACATTTTGAATTTCTAGTCATGCCTTTTGGACTCACTAATGCCCCAGCAGCATTTATGGACTTAATGAATCGAGTGTTCCAACAATATCTAGACCAGTTTGTGGTGGTATTTATAGATGATATTTTGGTTTATTCAAAGAATAGAGAAGATCATGAGAATCATCTTAAAATTGTTCTCCAAATCTTGAGGGAGAAGCAACTTATGCTAAATTGAAGAAATGTGAATTTTGGTTGGAACAAGTAGGGTTTCTTGGCCATATTTTATCCAAGGAGGGAATATCAGTAGATCCAATGAAAATTGAAGCAATCAAAGACTGCCTAGACCCACAAATGTCACCGAAGTTCGAAGTTTCTTGGGATTAGCTGGATACTACAGAAGATTTGTAGAAGGATTCTCTCTAATTGTGGTACCATTGACCCAACTAACTAGAAAGAATAAGAAGTTTGTATGGGGGGAAGAACAAGATAGGAGCTTCCTGGAGGTTAAAACCAGGCTAACATCTGCTCCTGTTCTAGCTGTACCTTCGGGGACTGAAGGATTTGCCATCTATAGTGATGCGTCAAAATTGGGACTGGGATGTGTGTTAATGCAACGTGGGAGAGTTATTGCCTATGCATCCGACAATTGAAAATTCCTGAAAGAAATTACCCCACTCATGATTTGGAATTAGCCGCTGTAATTTTTGCTTTAAAGATCTGACGACATTACTTGTATGAAGCGTCTTGTGAAATTTGTACTGATCATAAAAGTTTGAAGTACATTTTCACATAAAAAGAACTGAATATGAGGCAGAGGAGATGGTTAGAACTAATGAAGGACTATAATATTATTATCCAATACCACCCTGGAAAGGCCAATGTAATGGCTGATGCCTTGAGTCGGAAATCAAGGAACAGTGGCCACTCTGATAACTCGCCAAGTAAGAATATTAAGGAATCTAGAGGAAATGCAAATAGAGGTACGAGTCATTGATTCTTCTAATACTAGGTATCAACTGAATCAAGTGAGCATTCAATTTGATCTATATGACAAAATCAAAAAGGGCCAACATTGAGATACTCAAATGAGGAAGGTCATGAAGAAAGTACAAGAAGGAGAACGCAAGGAATTTCAAATAAAAGATGATGTACTAAGATTTAGACGCAGATTATGCGTGCCAGATGTAGCAGAGATCAAAGAAGATATAATGCGGGAGGCTCATTGTACCCCGTATGCACAAAAATGTATCAGGATCTGCGTCATAATTTCTGGTGGGATGGAATGAAAATGGATATTTCCAATTTTGTCCACAGTGTTTAGTCTGTCAGCAAGTGAAAGCTAAACATAAAAAGTCCCTAGGATTGCTGGTGCCATTACCAATTCCTGAATGGAAATGGTGTCACATTGCTATGGACTTTGTTACTGGACTTCCTCGGACATCCCAAGGACTGGATACAGTCTGGGTAATGGTATACAGACTTACTAAATCTGCCCACTTTCTGCCTATCCGGATCAATTATTTAATAGAAAGATTGGCTCAAGTGTTTATCCGAGAAATAGTTAAACTGCATGGAGTACCTGAGTCCATTGTATCAGATCGGGATCCTAGATTTCAATCTAGATTTTGGAGGAGCCTATCCGAAGCTATGGGCACTAAATTGCAACTTAGTACAGTAAACACCCCCAAACAGACATTCAAATATTAGAAGATATGTTGAGAACTTGTGTATTAGATTTTGGGGGAAGTTGGGACAACTATTTACCCTTAGTGGAGTTTGCATATAATAATAGTTATCAGTCCACTATTGGTATGCCTCCATTTGAAGCATTGTATGGTAGAAAATGTAGATCACCGATCTGTTGGGAGGAAGTTGGGGATAGAAGGATATTCGGCCTTGATGTGATCCAAGAAGCTACTGAGAAGATCAATTGATTAAGGAAAGGATGAAAGCAGCCCAGAGCAGGCAGAAAGCTTATGCAGACAATCGCCACAGACTACTGGAATTTGAAGTAGGGGATAAAGTTTTTCTGAAGGTATCTCCAATGAAGGGAGTAAGACGCACTGGCAGTAAGAACAAATTAGCTCCTAGATATGTGGGACCATTTGAAATATTAGATAGAATTGGTCCGGTTGCTTTTCGTTTAGCCTTGCCTCCTACTTTGGGGAGGAAGCACAATGTATTTCATGTCTCTCAGCTGAGGAAATATGTACCTGATCCTGATCACATAATCTCCTATGGACCTCTGCAAATACAAGAAGATGTCATATGCGGAAGAGCCAGTACAAATCTTAGATCGCAAGGAGAAACAATTGAGAAGCAAAATTATTTCTTTGGTCAAAGTTTATGGAGGAATCAACATATAGAAGAAGCAACTTGGGAACTAGAAGAGGAGATACAGAAGGACTATCCACATTTGTTCCAAGGTACATAAAGTTTCGAGGACGAAACTTTTATAAGGAGGGTAGAATGTAACACTTGTCTTAACTAATCACCTTTTTCCTAACATTTAAATGCTTTAGGGAGGTGATGGGGAAGTAAGAATTCATATTAGATACTATACATTATACTATGCCTATTAGTATGTATACACATATATATGTATGTATAAGAAATGAAATACAACCTCAGGCTTGTTGACTTTGCCACCATACCCCCCACTATGCTTGTGGGTACTAGTACCTCATGAAGGGGAAGACATGGAGCCTTGCTTATAGGGGAAGGTATAGGAGTAGAGTGATGGGGTTAGGGAGGGACACTTGTCATGAGATTATTGAAGAGATTGGGCTATAAATAGGGGAGCAGCCCAAATCCAGCAAGGGCAGCAACCCAAATCCTCCCTTTTCTTCACAAACACACTCTTTCTCCCTCTCATTCCCTCACAAACTCCCCTTACTTCCTTATACAAGAAAAAGGCTTCCTTTACATGTTTTAACTCCTCCAAAGACTAAATAGAATAAGCTAAAGTGGTGATCTAACATCACCATAAAAAGGAAATTCTTGGAGTCAAGGTTGTTCTAGAATAACGAGTTAGGGGGGTGATATTGGTTGAAAGGTAAGCATATCTTTAAGAATTCTACCCCTCTTATACTCTTTCTAAGAACTAATTATGATGATTTTGTGACCTTGTAGACTCCAATATAGCGGGAAACCGAGCTTGATAAGGAGATACTCGCTTCAAGGGTGAGTAGAACATTCGAACCCTAGTAATATAGTAGGTAAAGTAAAACTTGAAATAAAGTGAGAAAATAAAATTCTAAGTTATAAATGGAGGAGAAAATGAACGATGATGCTTGAGAATGGTTATATGTTTATGTATACATTATGAACAATCATGTGGTGTTATGTTGTATTTCTTATGAATGCTTACAAGGGTGTATGATCGATTTATTGTATATGCATAGTAGTCTAACACATGCCTCTTAAAAAGAAATAATTTTATGAATGAACATCATACTTGACTTCATGCACATGTTTGGCTACACATATATTGGAATGATATAACATGTTGGTTATTTTGAAAAGGCTTGCATGTTAGTTTAATAAGTGGTTACTTATACATGTTAATGTCTTTCTTAATATTGACATCATGTAAAGTAGGAATCATGTGAATCCTTTATGTTATTATTGTCTTATGGATCCTTGCATGTGGTTATTACATGAAGGATATGATATTTGCATGTTATAATACGTGGTAAACGTATTGGAGGAAGGGACCGGGTTGAACCGGAGGTGATCGAAGGGGAGAATAATACGTGGTAAACGTATCGGAGGAAGGGACCGGGTTGAACCGGAGGTGATCGAAGGGGAGATTATATTTTATGTTGATCATGTATGCATGTTGCGATTATATTTATGTTGATCATGTATGCATGTTGCGATTATATTCTATGTTGATCATGTATGTTAATATGGTTAAGTTAGAAATTGTATGTTAATACTATAAAGAATTGATATTCCAGACTCTAAGATAAGTCGACTTACCTAGGCAATTTCACCAGTATTAGTCGACTAGCCCTTGGGCTAAGTTGACTATGGAAGGGAAAATGGGTAGACAAGTCGCTGGAAACACATCTTAGTCGACTATATATAAACTGTAAGTCGACTAGCCTCAGTTACAGGAAACAAACAGAGAGTATACATCTTCTTTTGACCATGACTAGTCGACTATAGATGATAAATAGTCGATTAGAGCCTATAGTAGTCGACTACACCAGAAATGGTAGTCGACTAGAATTGGTTATAAGTGACAAACAGAGAGCAGCATACCTTTTTGTTCCATATCTAGTCGATTATAGATGATGTATAAGTCGACTAGTACATAGAGCCGTAGGGTAGTCGACTACATAAGTCACTGACAGCCAACAGAGAGTAAATACATTTTGGATCAACCCCAGTCGACTATAGCTTCAATGTTAGTCGGCTAATAGTGGTATTAGTCGACTATAGGAATGGGCAAGTCGACTAACAGGACCTGTTACTGTGTTTAGGTCGGAACTTCAGCTAATACCTAAAACTTCACACATATGGTATAAAAATACAATTGCCAATCTGATGATAAAGTTCAAATAAACCTACTTAATGGACATGCATAAATATTGATTTACTCTCTGAGCTGTCGAGCTCACTCTGTTTCATTATCACCTTCAGGTTTGGACAAAGGTAAGGGACCCGCTTAATGGCAACGTATGCGGGATAGGTGTCAACGGAGACATTTCACCCTTTTTGCTTGTTCTTTTGATATGTATATGGTTGTAGAAAACTATGCATAACTTCTATTTGGATGTTTGATATGAACTTGTAAATATTGAAATGCTTGGTGCTAGACTCAAAGCGTGTATTCTATTTTGGAATAGTAATGTATTAGACTATGTTTTCTTATGAGTTATCGGACCAATATTTTGGGAAATGCTAAATCATGTTAGATATCATACATGCTATCAGAGTGGAGATTGATGTAAAGTATAGAGCAGTCTGATGTTAGTAGAATGAAAGTATTATATCTTGATGGGTCCCACGCTTGGATAATCTGTGATGATTGTAATTAATGGAAATTATTAACTGGGACCGTTATAGGTGTGCAATTGGTGGACAAGGATAGTTGTGATTAAAGGATTCATAGAGAGTAATTGCCCCTTGTTGCTGGCTATCCATCACCATTACTTGTCTTGCATCATCTTGTATAGTGTTTCCATCTCGACTTCTTCCCTATCTTAAGTCACTCCTCTCGCTTTCAGCCACCTTGTCCCAACTTGATATTAGCTTCATTTAGAAGGCCTTCTTTATTGGTGTATTTGGATTTCTTATGCTTTAGAGTGACCTGTGTTATTTGTGACCACTTTTTTTTTTAAAGGAATTAAATTTACTTGGTGTTTGATTCCCTGAAAATCACTTAATAAATTTGTACTTGGGTTTTTCGTGTATTCGGTAGGGAGAGTATTGGTGAAAATGCATGTTTCGACTTAAGAGTAGGTGAGAGGTGATAGAAAGAAAGTTGATAATTTTTGATGGGAACTCCTAGTTGTGTGGAAAACGGAAAAAGGGTTGAGAAATAGAGCTTCAACGATCATTGCTCAGGTAGTAATAATGGTTGAGAGCCTCACTTTTTCCTGCTTCATGACATATGATGTAATAATTGTCAGAATAAACTATAACAGTTTATAATTATTTTGAAGTTAATATATATTGAAAAAGACAAGTAAAAGAAAAAAAAAACAGATGTAATTACGGAAGATCTTTGCTCTAGCAAAAGTTTAGCAATATTTCAAATATTTTCTTTTCATGTTTTTACCCGTTCAGAGTTTATTCAACCGTAAATTTCCAACTGGCTTAAAAAAGGCCCATTTTGAAATTGGTCTATGAAGTGTATGCCCCATGTAAAAGGCGCAAAGTGAGGTGTGAGGCACATGCTTCTAGTGCCTTCTGTTGAAGCATGTTGTCTCATAGCCCTGAATGTCTTATGGTCCTGGGCATGCTTTAAACACTGGTTAGATAGCGATAACTTCTTATATTGAAACGTTTAAAGTACTTATGGCATTCCTTTCTTTTTGGGAACATTTGTTGCCCATACTGGCATGTTGTGAGATGCTGAGATGTCATAACTCCTTAAGGATGTATTGATTGTCTGGTCGGTCATCTTTGTTCAAGCCTAGTTCCGTATGGATGATAGTTTCTGTACCTTCATAATTTTCCTGACCAAGTTTCTATTAAGTTTACTATATAAGTTTTGATTGATGACAATTGAACAAACCTTCAAAATATTCTTGTATTAACCTATGCTGAGCTGCTGCATATTGTGAAATGATTTTGTGTCCTTGTTTTTTTTTTTTTCAATATTTTTATTGCAATGCTTGCAGAAAATCTTTTGGTCACGAAAGACATAATAAAGGTTGCAGATTTTGGCCTTGCTCGGGAAGTGTGTTCACAACCACCTTATACGGAATATGTCTCCACTCGCTGGCAAGTTCCTATTCTGGAACTGCTTCACTCTGCTCCCTTCATTTTTCCTTTCTGTATGATCATGACTGTCAATAATACACGTGGATTTCTCAGGTATCGTGCCCCAGAAGTTTTGCTTCAATCTTCTATGTATGGATCTGCAGTTGGTGAGTGGTTGATGATCTGAATTGTGGTGCATGCTTATACGATAATATTGATTGTCGCCTTAATAATTGTTGCTTTTGCTGTCACTAGATATGTGGGCAATGGGTGCTATAATGGCTGAGCTTTTTACTCTTCGTCCTCTTTTTCCTGGCTCAAGGTACACATTTCAAGTGCAGCAATTATCTGATCAATTCTAAAGTTGAAAGAATGTTTTTTGTTGCACTTTCTCATTACTTTCTAGCCCCACACCCCCCCACCCCCCCACCCCCCCCCCAAAAAAAAAAAAAAAAACCCAAAACCAAACAAAAAAAAAAAAAAAGGAAAAGAGCTCCTCTTTCCTTTTCCTCTTCTCTTTCTCTAAGCTGTTCTTTTAATGTCTTTCTGGTTGATCTCTTTTTCCTCTAATAAAGTAGCATGTTTTATTCTTTCGATGAAACTGTTGGTTGTATCCTTGATTAATCTATAATGCAGCACTCGAGCAGACAAAGAAATAATCATAAGCAATATTTTTATTTTTGGGATTAAGCATCTGTGAACCACAAACTTCTGCTGATTATACAGCTGATGTTTTTCACTGTCTTCTATGTTGCATAATATTCTTTTGTTTAATGTTACTACTCACCTTTCCTGTTACATTGGTGGCTCCAGGTATCTTATGCTTTTGAATTTCTATCCTGCAGTGAAGTGGATGAGATATATAAAATCTGCAGTGTCATTGGTAGTCCAAACCAGAATTCTTGGGCTGAAGGACTTAAGCTTGCAGATGCCATGAAGTATCAATTCCTCAGGTTGATTGTATATTGTTCTCTCTTACATGCCTGCTGAAACTACTTGTTATTTGTTTATCATTTAATCCCTTTTCAATTGTTTGATGGAAACTTGTATGCTTGTATACCTTTTTTGCTTGACTGCGTCAAAGCTTGTTGTTAGTTTATTCATGATGTTATATTGATTAATCTTAACCTTTTTTTGATATCCCATGCTATTTTATTTCTAAAAACTAAAATTTCTATACACTGGTGTACAATTTGCTGGTAAACTTATATATAATTGGATCTGAATCACTTTCGGTTGCCTTATAGTTAAAACATTGGCAATCTTGGGGGTGTGTTTGGTGTTGCTTTAAAAAAGTGCTTTCACCGCTTTTAATGCAAATATGTGGTTTTTAGGAAAAAGAAATTAGATCTTTCTAATGGATTCGAAAGAAAGTACTTTTTGGAGAAGTACAAGTTAAAAAGCTAAAATCTTGGTATCGATATCAACCAATGGTTTTTAGTATCAATGCCAGCCATCAATATCATCCCCAATATTATGGGGTTAATATTGTCTTGGGTGCCTCATCATCGGTATCATACCGTTATCTACAAATGGTTTTTTTATCCTTCTTCTGAACGAAGGCCGTAGCTCAGTCCTTAATCTGGAACCTCCTATTTTCCAACCCAACTTTGTTACCACTAAGTCAAGCCTCAGTGGCTCGACCAATGGTTTTTAGTATCAATAATGACGACACCGACCGTTAATATCAACTATATCTGCAATATCATTATAGGGTTAATATTGTATCGGGTAGTGCCTCAAACCCCATACGAAATTGCCAATGTACGACGGCAAATATCTGAAACTATGACATTGTTTGTGTTTACAGGCATGTCCACTTACAAAAGGACTTACCCAAAAGTGCTTTCTGAGAAAGAGCTTTTGTATAATTAAGACGTAAATATTTAAAATAAATTATGCTAGGGAGGAAATTAGGATAAGAATGGATGTGAGAGAGTTTAAATAAGATTCATAACTAGGTTGGAGAAATAGAGAAGAATTTGGTTAGAGGTCATCTTACCTTGATCATGCGAGAGAAAATAAAGAGAGCAAAGATATGAGATTTTTTGCTTATGTGGCTGAGAAGCCTGATTTTTGGCTTATCCACTGCAGTTTTTAATTTTTGTTTTTCTGAAGTCTTTTTATTTAAAGTGATTATGGAACACTTAATTTTGTTAACGTAGCATCTTTTTTCGCTTTAAAAGTGGTGAAAACACTTATGGTAAGCAATTCCGAACACACCCTTACACTGTGTGAGCTCTGTTGTGCGTACTACGTGTCAGACACGAACACCTTGTGTTCGGTCGAAATGTGGGGTCGATGTAAAGTTTCTTTGAGTGGCTGAAAAGTTACAACGGAACGATTCCGATTACAAAAGAGAGGAGAAGAACTGGTTCTCTTCTTTGTTTAAGGCTGGTTCTTCGTGTGTGTGATAGAGAGTGATTCTTGTTCCCCGTTGACTGGCCGAATGCCAAGTTCTCATCAGGATGCTTTCAAAGATCAACTAGAAGAGAGCTCTATTTTTAACACAGTAAGTGTTTAGAGTCACTGATTTCTCTTTTTCTCCCTCTTTGGATCTCTGTGGTTGAAAAGCAAGAAGCTTTTAGCTTGAGAATTCTCAACTCTCAATCTCAGAAAAGCCTCCCCTTCCTTATAGCTCCTCAGGATATTTATAGAGAGAGATAGGGTATTATTGTCCCCTAAAATTCCTCCATAATGGGATTAACTCTCACATTGCGCGGGGAGTTAATTGACCCAGTAATGGGGATCAGTTACAATAGACACTCGAGTCTCGCGTTGGACGTGGACATCGCGTTTGTATAGGCACAGGGCTTAGACTCGCGTTTCAGTCAGAACGCGGAGTTGCTCACACCCGCGTTTGAGGTGTAGCATAGAGTTGCTCAGACCTTCGTTTGACTCGAAACGCGGGGTTCTTCAGACCCACGTTAGACGCAGAGTTCTTCAGACTCGCGTAAAACACGGTGTTACTCAAACCCGCGTCTGAAGTCTCTGTCTTCTTTGGACGCGAGGTTCACGTTTTAGTTTGAAACGCGACCTTCACGTGGAAGTGAGGTTCGCGCCTCGCGTCTGATGGCTTGTCCTTAGTGATTTTTGGACAGCCTACAGAACTCCTTCGAAAGTTTTTGAAACTCCGCGGTTGACTGGGACAGATTTTGAAATACTTTGGACTTCAGTTGATTTTCGGCTTCTCATGATTGGACTGGCAATCTTTTGAGATGCTTTGAGCTTGATCCTGTCTGGATTGTGGTCTTCGTCAGTGTACTGTTGAACTGCTTGAAGTCTCCAGGGAAGATCGTCGCAAGTGTCTTGGAAACTCAGTTTAGCATTTGTCATGAGCTTTGATTTGTTTATCGGTGTACTATTGAACCAGTAGAGTTGTCGGTTACTTTTGCCAGTGTACTGTTGAACTGATTGCAGAAGCATGGACATACATACTCTTTACATGTGAGAGAACGCAGCCCTCATCGACGTGGTTGTCATGCTGATCAAGTAGAGACGCGAACTTGAACGAAGTTGAGACGTGTCTTTCAAGTGCTATAGAGACGCGACTCTCAATTTCCATAGAGATGCGGTTCTCAAAACGCGAAGATCGCGTTAGATGCTTCCAGAGGTGGACGCAGGCGCCGCGTTGGACGCGTGTCTGGCTCGGATTGAGCCGAGATACGCAGACCTATAAAAGACCCGGGTCTTTCAATCAGTCAGTTCACTCTGACTGTTCATCATCTTCGATCAGACCCGTGTCGGAAGATCTAATAGCTTTTAAGCTATCTTAAATCCCCTAAAGTTTCGAGCTTTTCTTTTCAATCTTTTCGAAGATTTAACAGTGCACATTGCTCCGAAAACGAAGACTATCGCTCCTCCAGCGCCGCCGCTGCTGAGTCTCGAATGGGTGGTGCTCCTCAAGAAGCCCCCATTTCAGGTTAGAAGTCCTCAAATGGTTTTCGCCATTATTATGAACACGAAGAGGCTCTGTCCTCTTAACTTCTTTTTGAAGGTTTGAAACTTCTGTTGAAGTTGAACACTCGACGCGGATCTCGCAGGTCTGCGTTTGATTTGTAAACACGATCCTCGCGTTAATGAACATGACGCGGATCTGGTGATCTTGGCGTTTCTTTGCTTTGTCAACGCGATCCTCGCGTTTGCGAATTGAACGCGAGTCCAGGGGACTCCGCGTTTTGAGACTTCTGAATGCGGGTCTCGTTTGTGAGACTCGCGTTTGAATCTCTCGACTTAGAGAAATTTCAAGCATGGAGTTTAGACGCAGGCTCCATGTGAGCCTCATGTTTTAGTC
Organism: Agave tequilana; assembly: GCA_038442645.1. Lineage (NCBI taxonomy): Eukaryota > Viridiplantae > Streptophyta > Magnoliopsida > Asparagales > Asparagaceae > Agave > Agave tequilana. The sequence goes on from JAVJIF010034713.1 coordinate 15,133, forward strand.
ATAGGACGCGGGTCTCATGTGTTGAGCCCCGCATTTGGACTCCAATACTTTAGTGTAATCTCACTGTTTTCAGAGTACTGATATTGTGTTCTTTTTTTGTAGTGAGATATTCCTCGGATCCTCTGACCAAGAGGAATCATTTTGGACATGTTGGTGGCGTCGACTCGAACTTCTCTTCAGCCTGCGGAGGACCGTCCCTACATTTACTGGCACAAATGAGGAACACCAGGCCCGTTTAACCAAGGGTGCTGTCTCTACTTTGCGGGAACTCATCTCAGACGAGAGATTTGAGTCCAACGATCGTCGCTTGTTCAGGAAACCAGTGTTCCTTTTTGGAGATGCCATTGAAGAGAATGAAGAGATTCTGTTTGACAGGAATTACAAGTGGCTCCGTCAAATTGGGGAGCACCGCTTCTTCCTTCCATTGTCATACCTACGGTCCATGTCTCTTCCCGGTACATGAACTGGGATTTGGTCAGGGCGTAGTCAGGCGTCGTCATCGGGAGAATTTCTATCCGTGCTGCTTAACTTGCCGATCATGGTAGTGAAGTTCTTGCACTGTTTCCCGGTTCAATGAAACAGGAGTTTCCAACAGGCGAAACTCCTAAGCAAGCGACAACTTTCATCAGTCGATTTATGAAAAGTGAAGGATGAATTCCCTCAGTCTGACTTCCAAACTCTCGGGTGGGTGTACTCAACGACCTCTTGGTGGGCGAAAATGGTCTCTCTCGTTCTCAGAGAATTAGAGGAACCATTGCTCTAGTGCGGGCTATATCCTGCAGTCAGGGCCGTGTCATATGGAATTGTTCCGAGCCACTATAGCTTCTTTGGAATTCTCGAGAAGTATAATCCGGACACTTGCATATTTTTTACTCCCATTGGGGAAATGAAATTCGCTCTGCACAAGATGTTCGAAGTGTCGGGGTTGTCTATGGGAGATCTGCATATGAGTACATTCTCAGTACTGAGGAATGCATTTGCGCTGAAGAGTGATGTTTTTCAGGTATATGAGACCTACTGGAAGGTCTTGTGCCATTTCATATTTGCGATTAGGTGATTAGATGAAGGTCCAGAGGAGTCAAGCAAATGTATTGGGCCAACTATCTCTTTGGTGGTATGGAGGAAAAATTGAGCTTAGTATTTCGATTGGAAGCCAGTACTGATACTGAGATTGCAGAGAGGATTTCTGAATCCGTGACCTCGTATGTGACAGAATCGAACAAGGACATTTTCAAACAGGATACTGTTTTTGACAGCTTTCACCATCAAGCTAAAATCTTCATTTCAAACAGAGCCTTATTGATGGGGTTTTGATGCCATGGCTAAAGCTGTGCGTTGTGCCCCCATTACCACGCAAGGTCATTGTTGCTAACGTGGTTTACCCGGCCGTTCTTCTTGTTCATGGTTTGCCCCTCAGCTTGCTTTTCGCTATGGTAGGTTACCTTCAAAGTGGGTTTCGAATTTTGTGTCAAAGCTTTTGCAGCATGGTAGCGGAGGAAGACAGGGAAGGCAACGTGGTTGTCGGTCCAGATGGCGAGCCCAGGATGAAAACACCAAATCCTAGCGTAGAATTGCCTTATACATATCTTATGGCATGGTACGTCATGCATTGCCCGTTTTGATGTCAGAAGTGCAGTCTTCTGAGGATTCCATGACATTCGTCCAGCGGCTGAAGCGTTTAACTTGGAATGGGTGGTACATGCTGATGACCTGGCAAATTCTTCAGAGCAGCATGAACTACCAGTTAGTAAGGTATTTCCCCGACTTCCCGGAGCTTCGTACAGGGAGCGATTATTTGACCGACCTGGTACTGATGGATTCGCTATCCTTTCGTCAGGGGTCTTCTGGTGGGCGATCAACATTCGCCCTGGATATTTGGTCTCCGCCAGAGGAACGTTTGCACCATTAGGCCGTATTTTCTCAGCCGATTTGCTCGCCAGTTCGGGTACGATCAGCTGTATGTAGGAAATCCGAATCTAGGCCTTAGCTTTGGTGGCAAGTTGTACGAAGGGGCGAGGGCATGGTATTTCAACGTGGTTGAAGGAACGGAGGCAAGATTCAACCTTTCGTAGAAGGTACCGAACTTCTACGCTAGCCTCGAATTTTGTGCATGGTACGTGATAGCGGATTCAGTTACTGGTTCTATAACATAAACAATACCTGCATTAAGAAGATCAAGGCCATGTTACAAGCCAAGAAGGGCTCCAAGAGTACCCGTCTGAAAGGGATGGTTTTCTTCAGGCACCAACAGGGGCTGCTGGACATGGAGAAAAGCCGGCTGAGGAGTCTTATCAACGGGGCTCGCGAAGGGCTGTGAATCATACTCAATCTCAGTCTACTGAGGCTGGTTCGAGTAAGAAGACTTGACGAGAATCGGTGGTCGAAGTTCCTTCCAGGAAAACTTCCTCGTCGCGATAGACTTTGAGTCTGTTCATGCGGGCTCTGAAGAGGATGAGGACTATGAGGTTCTTCTACTTTCAAGAAGCCGCCGAACAAAGGGTCCCGTGGTGATTACGATGGAGGCATTGCCGACGGAAGTCACAGTAAGACAGACCTCTGGATGGAAGCCCGTATCGGTATCTACTGAGGATGTTCCCTCGAGTTCCTTTCAAGGTCAAGGGATGAGCGTCGACCCAGTTGACATTCGTCCAAGCTCCTCAGTTGAGATAATACCGTCAGTGGAGGTTCCAGAGCAAAGCACCGTTGTTGGGCTTGTTGGGGCTTGAGTTTTCCACTACAGGAGTCCTACCTTCTCTTGTGTCATCCTCGTCTTCGAGCGAGAAGCTGGATTACTCAGGAGATGACGACACTGACTGGGATGATGTGCATTCTGCTCCTGATGCCAGCAAACATTCTTATTTGGCTTAAGAGGAAATGCAGGTAGCTGCTCCAGGAATAAAGCCGCCATCCGGAGAAACTTCAATAGCCCTCAAGAAGCCGTCATAATTTCGACTTCTAAAACTCTTGTGGTGACCTCAAAAATAAGAGAATTGATGGTCCAGCTTGCGCCTGTATTTCTCGAAGGGACGAGTGCACCACCTCCTCCTTATGAGAGCACCACTGCCACCACTGTGGAGATTGGGATCAGGAAAGTGCTCTGCCGGTATTGACACCAGTCACGGAAATCATGGAAGAGCTTACCCTCCAAATAGTAGGGCAATTTTTTGTGATGAAGTATTTCGTCAAATTGGTACTCTTTGGGCGAAGCAGTGTTCTAAAAAAAGATTTAAGCGGTCGATTAATCGTCCGCTTAAATGTTTTCGCCTAAAACCGAGCAGAACTTGAAGAAAGCGGTCCGATTACTCTCTTGTCAACAAAGATCTCCCCTTATGATTAGCTCTCTCTGCCCCCTCGCGGTGCACGTATTTTTCCTAGGTTCTTGCCAATGGTCTTAGTTTCTTTTAATAGGCTGATGAGTGCCTCAAGCGTGAGCAAGATAGAGTTGCATCTAGCAGTGAACCAAAGTTGTTAGAAGTATGTTACTTTTTGAAAGAAATACATATATTTGTTCATTTAAAAACATTTTTAAGTATAGTTGTTGGAGGAAGAGGTACATTGATGTATTTGAACTGATTGTCATTGTTACTTTTAAATTCTTCTTAGTTCTAGCAATTTAATTTTTCAAGTTACGTTTATTATATCTTTTATGCTTTTTTTTAGAGTTTATAGAACTCATATTTCCATGTTTTAGTATTATCATATTATTATATATTAAAATAATAATAAAAACGTGTAATCCGTTTAATCACCGTTTAAACCGTTTAAGCATTATGCGCTCCCGGACTGCGCGCGCACTGAAACCGCTTTTTAGAACATTGGGGCGAAGTCCTTTCGAATTTGTGCAGTCACTCCTTGAGAATCAATTTAGGGGCTGTTTGGATTCAAGGAATTGGGTGGAAGTGAGGAAGTAGGAAGTGTCTTTTCTCATTTCAGCTGTTCATCCAAACACCGGAAAAGGAAAATAGAAAAAGTTCTTTTCCTTCTCTCTTTTCTCCTTTACACAACGTTTTCCTCACTTTCAGAGTGCTACAGTTAATTTTGTGGTCATATAAATCTCATTTGTAATAAGTTGTAGCACAAAACAGTTAATTTTTTGCTCATGTAAATCTCACTTGCATTCTAATTACAGTCTAATTTTTATTTTTCTTAATTAATTTTTAATTTAATATTATTTTGCGGTCAACTTTGTAGTCAACTTTTCCACTTTCACTTCCACATTACCATCCAAACACTGAAAAAACATAACATTTTCCAAACCACACTTCCCAACAACATCCAAACACCAGAAAACTTACTAACCAATTCCCAAGTTCCAAAGGGAACTATTACCACTTCCTCACTTCTTCACTTCCTCACTTCCACCCTTAACCAAACAGGCCCTTAGAATATTAGACAAACTAGAGGTTCTGGTCGTGCGATAGTGTAACAGGCGCTAGTAGAGCAGCTAGGTACATATTCGAGAGATCTTAGGAACCTAGAGAGAGCCAGTCCAGTTGCTGATGCTCAACGGATGTGAGGATCTATGCATCAAACAAGAGCAGGAGCGGAGAGAGATTGAAGAGCGAATAGCTGAGTGTACCCGTCAGATCGATACTTTCAGGGTCAGCTATCAAGGCTTAATCGATGACCTTCACCAGTATGAAGTTACTTTCAAGGTTGCAGAGGATATCATTGTTAAGTGCTCACGTGGCGATTGTTAAGGCACATGCCTTAATTCAAGATCACGAGTTGAAACTTGCAAATGAGAATAAGATGGAGGAGCTTGAGGCTACCAAGCATCGGGTGCAGAAGGAACTTGATGACCATTCAGCTAAATTAGAGACTCTTCGGGCACAATTGGCTTCAAAAACCCTTTTATCCGATGAGGAACTTAGGGCCCAGGCCCTGGCTGAGGTTGAGGCGACGCGCTAAAGAGATATCCAGTGCCTTAGCGAACAAATACAATTTCTTACTGAGCAAGAGTGACTTTCTGTTCCTTTTTTCTTTTAACACTCCATCTTATTGAATAAGAGAGTGTTTGTATCACTTTTTAAATTTTGATTATTTTGCCTTGTCTTAACTTTCCTTTTGTGTTTGTTTTAGAAATTAAACAAATGAAAGTGATTGCCTTTGATTGCTAGAGGTGACGATTAACATAGCAACTCAAAGTTTGGAACTTTCGTCAAGAAATTTGAAAAGGTTACTGTCAGAGTTGTGATGTTAACTTGACAGAGTTGAATTCGCGATTTGAACGAATTTTGTGGACTTGCTATCTTATTGATGAAAATAACAAGTAGTGTTAAATTCACTGAGGATTTATGAAAATTTTTACCGTCTGAGGTGTAATGTTAACATGACGGGTTAGGGTTTGCAATTGGAAGCAAATTAAATTCTTAGAGGTGTATATTAACTTGACAAGGATACATGTGCTAGAGGTATGATATTAACTCAACATCAAGGAGATTTCAATTTCATTGAGAAAACTGAGAAAATCGCTGTCATAGGTTTAATATTAACTTAACAGCGAGGTGAATGCTAGAGGTGTGATATTAACTTAGCATTTGACGTCTCGACTTTCATAAGAAAGCTCGAGGGAGGATCATTGTCATAAGTGTAGTATTTAACTTAATAATGAAATGGATGCTAGAGGTGTGATATGAACTTAGCATCGAATATCTCATTTTCGTAGGAAAAATTGAGAAAATCCCTGTCATAGATATAATATTAACTTAACATGGATTTATATTACAATATGAGCAATTTTGGTCAGAAGTGTGATATTAACTTGACCGAGAGATTTTGCTATTTGAGCAATTTAGTGGACTTGTCATTCTATTAAAGAGAATTGACAAGTTGTAATTTTATCTGCTGAGGATACTGAAGGAAATAACTGTTAGAGGTATAATATTAACTTAACAGCGGGGTTCGCCAGAGGTTTAATATTAACTTGACACGTTAGATTTTTGATTATTTCGCTGGGAAAATAATTACAGCATTTTTGAGGTCTTACCATTCCATAGACGGGAATTGGTAAGGGGTTTTGGAGGGGAAAGCTGGATCAGGTCCCTCAGGATTTTTAGCAAACCCTCAGTTATCAACGGATTTGGTACACCTTTACCAACTACCGTTTGAGTTGGGCTAGCCATGCTATTTCATTCAGCATGATGAGTTGTCGAGAATTTTTCGTTAAACTTAAATGCCAACTATTTTCTCTATCTTTTAGCAGTCGGGTGCGTCAGATATAGTGTAGTGTACCTCCTGCAAGTAGGCTGGGGGCCACAGAGGTAGACAAATTCCACGGGGTTTTGTCTGGATATTAGCCTCCTCGTGAAGTCTTCTTTGATCTTCATTTGGTTGCCACATTTTGATATGAATGTGGAAACAATAGAAAAGGTTCTGCAAAGATGCATCACGAATCTTCTTCAATGAGTTTGGCTTGATAAGTTCTCTATCTGATTGTTTGGACTTTTTGTTGTCGAGCTTCGGTCGATCGAACAGGAGCAGGGAGGTATGTCACCATTACATATGAAAAAGTCAGGCTAGATAAGCCATCCTTCTAGATGCTTAGGCTTGCTCGACTTCAAAATAGGACATTCTTTTAAGTTGAAGATATGTGCATGTAGAGGAGTGACAAGGCTAAAACTTGATATTTTGCCTTTGTCTTTTCTTCAATGTTAACATCATGCACCATAATGTCACCCAAGTTCGATCGGCCCGACGTCGATTGATCGTAATGTGATCCTTTGAAGGAAGAAGCTCTTCTTTGATGCTTTTTCAAATATCTTTGATCTCAAAGCTTTAAGTAGAGGTGTAGTGTTAACTTGATCATGAGAAGAGTGACAAGACTAAAACCGCAGTTTCACACTTGAAGTTTTGATCAGAGGTTTAGTGTTAACTTGATCATGAGAAGAATTCTGTTAAGGATAGTACTTCTTTAAGAATCTGTCATTAATAGGCATCATGAGCGTATCGCCATCCGGAGTTATGAGGGGGTATGCTTTATTTGAGTAGACTGACTCTACTACAAATGGTCCTTCCCATTTGGGTTGGAATTTTCTTTTTGTCTTATGTATCATAACAATGAGTCTTCTGACTGCTAAGACAAGACCGCATTTCTTGAAAATTCGTTCTCTGACTTTTTTATTGAAGGCTCTGAAAATTCGAGCTCGATAGAGCTCGATTTGCTGTTGGGCTTGCAGACGTTTGTCGTCTAAAGCTTCCAACTCTTGGAAACACAATCGATGTTTGACGGTTGTCAAGCGACTCAGAGGAATGAGATTTGGATTTCCAGTGGAAGTACAACTTCACATCCGTATACCAAGGAAAACGACGTGGCTTTTGTCGGAGTTTTCACCATCGTGCGGTAGTCCCAGAGGCATTCGCCTAATTTGTCGTCCGAGTCACGTTGACTTTTTGAGACAAATTTCTTGAGAAGCTTTCCAATAGTCTTGTTGAAGGCTTCTGCGAGGCCATTAGCGGTTGGATAGTATGTTGTTGATGACACACTTTGGATTCTGAATTTATTTCAGAACCTTTGAAATGCTTGGCTGACGAATTGGGGCCCGTTATCGTGGACGATTCGTCGGGGCACACCAAAGCGGTAGATTATGTGATGCTTGATGAACTTGATCACGTTTGGTGTCTTTACTTCCTTCAGGGGAACAACTTTAGCCCATTTAGAGAAGTAATCCGTTATGGCCAAGATGAAGCGGTGTCCTCTGATGTTGTAGGGCTGATAGGTCCAATAACATCCATTCCCCACATCTCGAATGACCACGAAGATGTTGGATGAAGATATTCTGGTGCTTGATGGACAAAGTCACCATGGATCTGACGGCATGGCATCGCTTAGTATAGGCGATGGCGTCAGGGATCACCTTCGACTGGTAATAGCCAAGTCTTCTAAGCCGGTCTCCGAGATTAGGTCTGGGTTGGTGAGCTCCGCACACACCATCATAAGCTTCTTTGAGCGCTTCTCGTGCCTCTTTATGCGAAAGGCATCGGAGTAGTGTTGGAACTTATAGTTTGACGATAATAGATTTTGATGATGACAAGCTGTGTGCACGAAAACTCCCTTTACAGAGAAACTCCCCCTGCAGAGAACATGTTATAACAAATATAGAAAACAAGTATTCTCCCCTGCATAAGACATAACCATAGCCATATATCTTAGACACATACAATATGTATCTTAGCCATATATCTTTTATATCGTCTTTATATATCAAAAAACATATCAAGAACACAGAGAACACAACTATATATCTTCTTCCCCTTTGTCATTATCAAAAAGAGAGAAATAGCACAGATTACAAAAACTTACACAGACAACCAAAGTTTGCATAACATAACATAAATTGTCAATTATTTCAACAGAAAACATAAAGAGTCTAGCAAAAAAAAAAAAATGAGACACATGTCGGAGATACATAAAATCTGTGAAATAAAGTAAGAACTTCAAAATTACGTGTAGCAACACAAAAAGATCTAACGCCATGTGCATCAAATGTTGAATCCGGGATGAGGAGGTGGTGGAAAATCGGTCTTGAGGAGATCCAATATTTCCAATTGTGTGGCTTCAAAAGAATCCATTTCAGTTGCATATTTCTCCATAAGTAGAGATTGATTGTTGAGTAATACAGACTGAGAGGTCATCATAGAGGGTTTGTAAAGCCAAAATTTCAGCAGAGATAGAATTATAGAAGGCATCGGGAAAGGAAGGAGGTGTTTAAGAGGAAGGGGTTCAGTGAATGGAGGTTGAGTTGAGGAGGAAGGAGATTGAGTAGAACTTTGTGGAGGAGAGTGTTGATGTTAATGTTGAGGTTGTGGTTGTGGTGGAGGTTGAGGGAAGTAAAAAAGTTTCATGCGATGGAGAACGACACGATCAAATGGTTCGAAAACTTTGACAACACTAGTTTTAGAAGGAAGATCTATTTTAAATTTTCAGAACACACGAGACAGAAAAGCTCCATAGGGTAAGAAGTATGCTCTTTGAAAAGGTTATCAAATATGATGTTAGCCCAAGTAACTTCAAGTCCAACCATGATGGCTTAGACACATGTAGCTAAGTCACAGAAATAATAGCTATAACTCCCGATTTTTGGGCAGATATTGTAAGTAAGGATACGACGAGACGAGGAACATGTTTTAATTTGGTATTTGTCATTGGTGGTTCTTGATCGGGAAGGAAGATATGAGATAAAACTTCATCATCATCTATTTCAATATTATTAAGGGAGGCCGTGATACAGAATAGAGAAGATACGATTTAAAGATTTATGAGATAATTTGATATGAATACCTTTAACTAGAGAACAAATATGAACATAATCATCTTTATAGGTTAAATTAGTGTAAGATGTGGATCAAAAAGGGATAATACCCTTGCCTAGATTCAGTTGAAAACATTGTGTAAAGACCAAAATTTTAAAGAACAGATGCAATATCATACTCATAGAAGTCTTCATACTTCCCAAATCGACTCGGTAAGATTTTTAACTGTGAAAGTCTTAAGAAATCATCTTCTAGAGCAGGATTTTTAAGAAAACTTTAAAATTTGTTTGAGGGAGAGGAAGATGAAGATGATGTGAACTTAGTTTTCTTAGATCTTGACATGATGAGAAATGAAATTAAGATCTAAGAGAGGATAAATATAGTTGAAAAAGTAGGAAATTGTAAGTAAAAGAGTGATATTGGAAAGATTTACCCTGAAATTGGAAGAAAGGGCTCTAGTCGACTGGTTCTACTGTTGTTGAAGAAAACGGCTATTAAACTAAGGGTTTTGATGGTGCAGAAGGGTAAATAGGAGAGGTAAAAACGAAATCAAGAGTGAGGATTGAATATGAGAAGAGATCGGATCCAAAAATCATGAAATGGGTCGGATTCGAAAGTCATACATCTAATAACAGAACACAGTTTTATACAGCGTTAGTCGACTTCAGTCTATGAACATGGTTTTATACATCAATTCCATATCACGGCCTATCCCTTAATGATATTGAAATGGATGGATGATGAAGTTTTATCTCATATCTTCTTCTCGGTCAAGCACCACCAATGACAAACATCAAATTAAAACTTGTTCCTTGTCTCATTGGTCGTATCCTTGCTTAAAATATCTGCCCCAAAAACGGGAGTTATAATTATTATTCTCGTGACTTAGCTACCTGTGTCTATGCCATCATGATTAGACTTGAAGTTAATTGGGCTAAGATCATATTTGATAACCTTGTCAAAGAGCATTCGAAGCTTTTCTGTCTCATGTGTTTTGGAAATTTAAAATAGATATTGCTTTCGAAACTAGTGCCGTCAAGGTTTTTGAACCATTTGAACGTGTCGTTCTCCATCGCATGAAACTTCTTGACTTCCCTCAACCTCCACCACAACTACAACCTCAACACTCTTCTCCTTCATAAAGTTCTACTCAAGCTCCTTTCTCTTTAACTCAACCTCCATTCACTGAACCCCATTCCTCTCAAACACCTCCTTCAATTCCCGATGCCTTCTATAATTATATTTCTGTCGAAATTTTGGCTTTACAAACCCAACAAATCTCTATGATGACCTCCCAGTCTGCATTACTCAACAATCAATCTCTGCTTATGGAGCATTTTATGAATATGCAACTGAAGACATCGATTCTTTTGAAGCTACACAATTGGGAATACTGGATCTCCTCAAGACCTATTTTCCACACCACCTCCCGGATCCAACATTTGATGCACATGACGTTGGATTTTTTTTGTATTGCTACACATGGTTTTGGAGTTCTTGCTTTATTTCATAGATTTTATGTATCTCCTACATGTGTCTTTTTTTTTTTTCTTTTACTATGACTCTTTATGTTTTTCGTTGTAATAATTGACACTTTATGTTATGTTGTGCAAACTTTGGTGGTCTGTGTATGCCTTTGTAATCTGTGCTATTTCTCTCTTTTTGGTAATGACAAAGGGGGAGGTTATATAGCTGTGTTCTCTGTGTTTCTTGATATGTTTTTTGATATATGGAGACGATTAAAAGATATATAGCTAAGATACATATTGTATATGGCTAAGATATATGACTATGGTTTATGTCTTATGCAGGGAGAGAACACTTGTTTTCTATATTTGTTATAACCTGTCGTCTGCAGGGGAAGTTTCCTCTGAAGGGGGAGTTTTCGTGCACAACTTGTCATTATCAAAAAGGGGGAGAATGTTGGAACTTACAGTTTGATGAATAGATTTTGATGATAACAAATGTGATGCAGGTACATTAGAGTTTAATCTATAAAGTTAGTATTGTGTTCTAATTGCTTAAGATTATTCAAGAATATTTACTATTTTTGTGTATTTTTAGAAATTTGTTAAAAGCCTTGATCACATATATAAAATAGCTTTATAGTCGACTAACCCCTTCTATAGTCGACTAACATATCTTATAGTCGACTTGCTATGTTATATAGTCGACTAAGTCTTCACAGAAAAATATCAGTTCTCTGTTTGTTGACTGTAAACAACATTAGTCGACGATTAACTTTCTCTGCTGGTCGATTAATTTTAGTTTCCAAAGACTTATCATTCCGTGTCAGTCTTCTATAGTCGACTTGATCTTTAGGCTAGTCGACTAACCTATGCAAAACTTTCTATACTAATCGACTAACTATAGTTTTTTACTGTTATTCAGTTTTGATTTTTTGGTATTTTTTCAATATTTTGATTTTCAAATTTGAGTTGATAACTTCCCTAACTGATCATTGATTTCACCTATAAATAGGGATGTTGTCCTTGGATGTAATCACCAATTCAAATCATAAGTTTTTTGTCCAAAATTCTGTTCAAAAAATTTTGTTTTTCAGAAAACTTATTAAATATACTTTCTGTTCTTCACACAGTTCCAATTCTTTTATGAAGAATCCTGAGAGTTCTCCTACAAGATACCTTGTTCACAATCACGTACAAGTTTCAAGGCTTATAGGATACATTGTAATCAATCAAAGAGTTATCTTCTTAGTGTAGAGAAGAGTTGTACAGATTTGACAAAGGGTGTTTTGTCAAGTGGTATACAAGGAGTTGATTTGGGGTGTATCAAAATCAGGATAACAAAAATCTCAAGCGGGTTGCTTGGGGACTGGACGTAGGTTACAAGGACCGAACCAAGATAAAATCTCTTGTGTTTGCGTTTGCATTTTTCTGAGATTTATTCTGTGCATTTACTTACCTGCAAGTATATTTTTTATTAAAAGTTTATAAACACTATTCACCCCTCTAGTGTTTGTGTTGCCTTGTTTATAGATCCTACAAGTAGGATTCCATCATACGATCGACGATACAATGTTTTCATGATCGCGTTGTAATAGAATCGAGGGACTTTCCTTCTGATGGGGGTCGTTAGGCAACATATCACATAAGACGAAGTCAATGCAAGGGAATCACCAATCCCTACGTTCAAGACTTGTCGAAGGCTCAAGAATCTCTTAACTTGAAGGTCTCCTTTTAGAGTTTTATACTCTTTAAAGGCGAATTTGGAACAGTACAAGTTACGATTGTAGACAAGTTACTCTCTTCGTGGCTTCGGCTAGAAGGGCCAATGAAGCGGCGAGAGATGCCAGTACATCTGCATGTGCATTTTGCTGACGCTGTACATGATCAATATAGAAGTTTTCAAATTTCTTTGCCATGACAATGGTCGCGTTGTGATAAGGCACCAAGTCTTTATGTCAGACTTCGTACTCTCCACGGATCTGGTTGACGATGAGCTTTGAATCACCGTATGCTTCGAGATTTTTGACTCCAATCTCTCAATCAGTTGCATCCCAATCAAGAGAGCGTTGTATTTCGAGACGTTATTGGAACATGACTCAGTCAATGAGAATGCACAAGGGATCACATAATTATGTGAAGAAATGAGTACTACCCCCACACCTGCAACGATATTTCCGTCGGGATTTGTCCTTGACGCTCCGTCGAAAAATAGTTGCCATACTTGCTCTTCTGAGGTGTTAACCAAGTTAACTTCTACAATCTCATCTGGGAGATCGTCATAAAGTTTTGAATTTCCTGGAACTGGATTATCAGCCAGGAAATCTGCTACAGCTTGACCATTGATCGCTTTTTGTGGCATGATTTGCATCTCATATTTTGAGAGCAATATGGCCTATTTCGCTAGTATGCAGCTCAGCGAAGATGAACTTGTCATGAGCAATCGCAAAGGATCAACTGTGGAGATGACTTGAATGCGTTGTCCCATAAGGTAGTGTCACGTCTTCTAAACAGCGAAGACCAATGCTAAGCATTCCTTTTCGATTGGGTTGTAACGGTGCTCCGTCTCAATTATTGTTCTACTTAAATAGTAGATTGTCTGTTCGTGATTTTGATCATTGTTCTGGGCTAATAAAGCTCCCAAGGAATGATCCATTGCTCGAATATATAGCAGGAAAGGTTTTCCTGATACTGGAGCTACCAGAACGGGTGGGGGTGTGAGATATTCCTTGATTTCCTCGAATGCTTCTTGGCAAGCATTGTCCCAAATGAATGAGACTCCATTAATTTAGTGGAGGGCTGGCATCGTCTTGAGAGATTCGATATAAATCTCCGGATATATGCCAGTCGTCCCTGTAAACCTCTGAGTTCTTTGAGATTTCTCGGAGGTTGCATCTCTTGGACGGTACGGATCTTCTCTTGATCGAGGTGAATTCCTTTGGATGTAACAAATCTAAGGAATTTGTTACTGGCTACTCCCAGGAAGGACTTGGTTAGGTTCATCTTCAACTGGTGAGTCTGCATGATATCGAACACTCTTTTCAAGTATGCGAGATGATTGTCTTTGTCGCGACTTTTTATGGCGATATCGACATGCATTCTACGGTCTTGCGTATATGCTCATAGAAGATTGCATTCATGGTGCGTTGATATGTCGCATCTGTGTTCTTCAAACCAAAGGGCAGTACTGTGTAGCAGTATACTTCCAAAGGTGTCCTGAAAGATGTGTGCTTTACATTTTCAGGGTACATCTTAATTTGATTATACCTTGAGAAGCTATCTATGAAAGGCATCCTCTCAAAATCGCATGTGTTGTCAATCATAACATCCATAATCGGGGGAGCGAATTTGTCTTGGGACAAGCGGCATTTAGATCGCGGTAGTCGATGCAAATCCGAATCTTTCTATTTTTTGGGGACAGACACTATATTGACCACCCAATCGGGATGTTGCTCTTCCCTTATGAAACCAGAGTCTATGAGCTTATTGACTTCTGATTTGATGGAACTGTTGTTGTTGTTGTTTGACTGGTTTGGCGTCTCGGTTGATATTGAGACGATGCATAGTAATCTGGGGATCGAGGCCGGGCATGTCCTCATAATTCCAAGCAAAGACATTTATATAGTCTCGTATGAGCTGTATTAGGTGTTTTTTCTCGAAAGGCGACAAGCTCTCGCTTATGAGGATGGGCTTGGGGTTGGGCCTCATCTCGAAGATTTACTTGAATCATTTTATCCTCAGTGGGAGGCTCGCGTTGTTCAAAGTGTATATCCCAAAGAGTATTTAAGTGTTTAATCCATGGATTAGAGTCTGATTGGATTAATTCTTCAGATTCAAAGGTATCTTCTTCATCATTTTCCAAGTGACTGGTTGATACATGTTTAGTGAGAGACTTCCGAAGATATCGCATGCTGACATCTGAGTCCCACGATGACATTACAGATGAGCTATCATGATAAACCTCTTTTGCAGATTCAGAATTTGATGAGATTGGTGTAGTTACATAACCGATTTCCTTAGGGTCTTGTGATAGTAATCAGGGTCTTTGCCTTCTGGTACAAATGAACGAAATAGTGCTCATTTTTCTTTGCCGAAATTAAGGACTAATTCCTTGGTAAAATCATACCCCATTCTTTCCATTATGTGACGTGACTTTTGTCCATAATGGAAGAATTGTGGTGACTCAGAATTACCCTATGAGCTTTCATAAGCTATAGGCTTTATGTCGATCCGCCCAAATAGAATTGGTGTTTGACCTTTTCGCTTGGCTGGTGCTGGTACTTCAAAGAGCGCATTGTGTTCGCTTCTAATCTTTTTGCGTACCAGGAGGGATGACTTTATTGGTGCACACAATAATGTCAAAGCATTCGTTGCTGACCAAGGATCACTACCTACGTCAGTGCTAGTGTCTGACGATACAGAATTCGAAGCAAATGCAGAAAAATAAGCCAAATCTAAATCTTTATTGATGAACCACTCGTTTTCAACATTAGCGGTGGTATCGAAATCAAGCTTATCAATGCTCGTTACAAGATTTATTTTCTATTCTTCTTCTGGCTCTGTATCAGCTTCATTGCCAGAGTCGTATTCTTCTGGGTGTGGATTCTCATTAATCTCGAGAGAATCCTGATAAAGAAGAGAATCAGTAAAATAATTCTCGACTCCTTTGAACGGATGCCTTTCGGCGATCAACGTTATGACTTTTCCACCTTTATGAAGAGTGGACGGGACGATGGAGTTACGGTGAATCCAAGGTCGTCCTAGCAGCAAATTGTATGAGGTGTTAGCATCAATGACATAACATGTCACCTCAGATTTCAGGTTCCTAATTTGACACCTGAGTTTGA
The DNA here is from genome assembly GCA_038442645.1 of Agave tequilana. Taxonomy (NCBI): domain Eukaryota; kingdom Viridiplantae; phylum Streptophyta; class Magnoliopsida; order Asparagales; family Asparagaceae; genus Agave; species Agave tequilana. Next base: position 30,698 of record JAVJIF010034713.1, read on the forward strand.
TTTTTCCCATCGGGCACGTACCATTGGCGTTGAAGCCATAAATGGTCGTCTGAGTAGCACTTAACTGGTTAGTCGGAATTCTCAAATACTGCATGACCCTACAGGGCATAATTCTTAATGTAGATCCTGGATCAACCTGAATGCGACACTTCAGATGATCTAATGTACCCTGTGTAATACAGGGGTCTGTCATGTTTCCCTTTAACTTGCATGTCTTCTGAGGTAAAGGTGATGCAGGGAAACTGCTTTGAGGTATGGTGGCAATGGTTGTCGTCTTCCTCTTCGCTTATAGTAGGAATTTAGGTCACAAAAACCTCTGCATTTGCTAATGCTTCTCTTAAGGCATATCTTATAGACTTGGAAAGCCTCAAGAGCTCGTAAAGAGTGATTCGAGCAGGGATGTTGGCTAATTGAGCCAATACATCAAAACAGAAGGGAGTTGATGGCCCCGCGCTGCTATTCTGAAGAGCTTTGATATACCAAAGCTCTTTTTTTTTCCACGGATGGCCTCGTGGACTGCTCGAATACCTCCTCATCTGGCTGTGGGGAGTTTACTACTGTTTTGCCATACTGTTTCAAGTACTGTTTGCCAGATCAAGTCTTTGATGTGGGAGATGCCCCCGTTTCAGCAACAAAGGCGGACTCCTCGTCTTCCGATCTAGTAAGGGAGGCGACGTCTTCATCAGTTTCTCTTATAGAGGTACTCACCATATTGCTTGAGGATACTTTAGCCTTGCCTTTGAACTTTCTACTTATGACAGTCGTCCACTGCTAGCTTTCGACAATGTCTGGATGTGCCCACATTGTTTCTCCTTGAGGAGTAGGGACAAGAATAAGACCTTTCCCCCCGCTAGTTATAAGAATCAATATTGATCACTCTTAGGTCCCCTTTCGGGACGAGAACCACTCCAGTAGGTGTTAGTGGGAGATTCTGTCCGAATTGAATTGGTGATGTAGCCGTCATGTTGGCAGTCACCTTTATTCTGGACAAAGCTTCAATACTTCTGCATTGATCAGAGCCTCAAGGACATCTTTAAAGATGTAGCGACTCTTGGTAGGGTGCCCTAGCATCTTGTCATATAAACAGTAATTGGGATCATCAGTTTTCCCCACCTCTTTAGGCCGTCTGATCTCCGGCAATTTGAGCTTGTTACTCTTTTAGAGTAACTTGAATAGAGAGATCACGTGCTCATTCTTGAAGGAGTACAGTTTATTAGCACGTGGTTGGCCGGAGCCATACCCCCTTCGACTGACTGAGTCTTTGAAGGTGATTTGACCTCCGTTGCCAGACTATCCCTCCTTCTCGGCTGAGAAGACAACTCTGGGGCACGTCACGATGCTTGTCGGGTCTTGATTTGCTGCTTTTTTCTTCACACCTGACCATGGCGACAATCTCTTTCACATGTTCGCCTTATAGCACCAACTGCTTCCAAATGCGATATTCCACCACTCCCATTTGAGCAAGAAGGGATGTTTGCAGATTATGACGTCACGTCTCAACCAGTATAGACTGGGCCGCTAGGACAACGGAGTACAATGCTTCGAAATCTCTTGATGAAAGTTTTAATAGGCTTCTTTCTTCTGCTTGGCTGCAAGGAGAGTTGCACTGAAATTTCTGTATCGTCTTTAAAGAAATGAGCCAGAAACTTCTCTAGGTCAACCCATGTCTTAATTGAGTTGGCAGAAAGTTTCATGAACTATTCAAAGGCGACTCCTTTAAGAGTGCCAATGAATAAATGAGCCATAATGGCATCGTTCGATACTACATTCTCAGTTTGGGATTTAAAGTAGTATATGTGTTGATTCAGTGACCCTTTACCGTCAAAAGTATGCAGGGTCGGTGCCTTGAATTTGGGAGGGCAGGGAGCTGTCCCATTCTGCCGGGTAGGGTCGGACTATCCCTACGTCTTGGAGACCGTCTCAGTTGGTGAGGGCCTCAAGGCGTTGCTCTTACTTGCTCATCCTTTTGGAATGACTGCTCTCATTCTCTGAGTTATCCTCCTCTTCAGATGAAGATTTGGGTGGCTGAGAGTTGAAATTCTTTTCACTCGGTATTTGCAGAAAATGAGCTCTCCCCTTCATTCCGTTTGCCTTTAGACTTGGGAGTTTTACCTTTTGGTTTCTTTTTGTCCTTAAGCAGTTGTTATAGCATCTGCTTAATGGTGTCGATAGATTCTTGCTGAGTTCGAATCATATCGAATTGTTCCCTTTGGACTCGGGTCTGCTTTTCGATTCGCTTGGCAACCTCCTCAGGAGTTCCCGCCATGTAAGCAAAGGCGGTTGTCTCCGGACTGGAATTCGAAGACCGGGAGTTTATGATGGCTGAGTGCTCATCATTCACCTCAATCCCTCTGGCCAACAAACTGTAGTTGACTGGGGCGATTGTTCACGTGCGGGTCCGAGTGTGGGCTCGACAAGAACATCCTTCAAACTTGGAGACCGATCAGCATCCGACTCCTTTGAACTAACAGCCAGTTGCTTTCCCTTGGACTTGCTTGGTGTGGAACTTGGCCCCACCATATTTGCAGTCACTTCTGGGTATTCGACGTCGGAGAATGATTTCTTCTTTCGGGATTGTCGTCTCTTGACTGAGTTTGAAGTCGCTGACAGCCGGTTAAACACTGAAGGTTTATTTGTCTGAAAGTTGCAATGGCAATCAGAGAGTACTGCTGATATGAGTTGCTCACAGTGACATCGATGGGTTATTTGATGGAGGTCCTCTTCCTTGTCAGGTAGTCTCTCAGGTCCGTTGAGGGAGTGTATGAGGAACTAGCCTCGAACCCTTGGGGGTGAGGGCTTTTTGGCTTTTTATGTCTCGAGGACATGCCATTCAAAATGCTGGTCTCGTGTTTCTTTATTGAAATGCGGACCTCGCGTGGTGTTGAAACGCGGCCATCACGTTTAGAGTTAAAAATGCGGGTCTCGCATTTTGAAGTAGAAACACGAGTATTCGGCGTTGGCTGAGTCCGTCTAATAACGCCAGTCTCGCGTTTAGGGCCAGAAACGCGGGACTCATGTCCTGAAGCTGGCAGAACGCGGATCTTGCGTTTCGGGGAGGCGGAACGCGGGTATAAACCTCGCGTTCTGAATCTACAGAACATATTGTTTTTATAGAATCTTCAATTTGTTGTCGACGTGCGCGATAATCTGGAATTTAACATTCTGATTGAGTCGTAAAGGTTGTTGAGAACCTTCGATAATCTGGAATTGCAGAGTTTGGAGAGAAGGATGTCGGAATTGATCTTCACCATCACTCTGATCGTATGCTGACGCTTTCGCCCTGCGGGTCTTCTGAGAGACGTTGACGCGGGCTGCGCGAGAGGTTTTCAGAACATCTTTAGAAGTGGCACCATTTGCATTGTGTGCAGTGGTGTGGGCCACTTTAGGAGAAATCTCTGAAGAGATTCGAGAGCGAGTCTCAGAAGAGATTTTGCGATACTGTTGCATTGCCTTGGGACTGGCAGAGCCTGAGGAAAGAAATTTCTCAAACTTTCCTTGGTCGAATTCAACGACGAGAAATTCTACTGTCTTTCCGAGGAGCTGGACATCGGCTTGCGCCACAACGTTCTTGTCGGTAGAGAAAGATGCCCTTAGCGGAGTCGCCATCTTTTGTTTGGTCGGAAATGTGGGTCGATGTAAAGTTTCTTTGAGTGGTTGAAAAGTTACAACAGAACGATTTCGATCACAAAAGAGAGAACTGGTTCTCCCCTTTGTTTAAGGCTGAGTTCTTCCTGTGTTCTTCGTGTGATGATGGAGAGTGATTTTTGTTTCCCGTTAACTGGCCGAATGCCAAACTTCTCTTCAGGACGCTCTCAAAGATCAACCAGAAGGAAGCTCTGTTTTTAACACTATGTGTTTAGAGTCCACTGATTTCTCTCTCTGAACCTCTGTGGTTGAAAAGTAGAAGCTTTTATCTTAAGAATTCTCAGCCCTCAATCTCAGAAAAGCCTCTCCTTCCTTATAGCTCGTCAAGCTATATTATAGAGGCATGCGAGTATTATTGTCCCCTAAAGTCCCTTCATAAGGGGGATTAACTCCCACATTACGTAGGAGTTGATTGATCCAGTATGGGGATCAGTTACAATAGAAACGTGGGTATCGCACTGGATGCGGACCTCGCGTTTGTATAGACATAGGGCTTAGACCCGCGTCTCAGTCAGAACGCGGAGTTGCTCAGACCAGCGTTTGAGGTGTAGCGCAGAGTTGCTCATATTCGTGTTTGACTCGAAATGCGGGGTTCTTTAGTCCTGCATTAGACGCGGAGTTATTCAGACTTGCGTAAAACGCGGTATTGTCTTCTTTGGACGCGACCTTCGCGTTTTAGTTGACACGCGACCTTCGCGTTGACGTGAGGTTCGTGTCTGATGGTTTGTCCTTTGTGATTTTTGGACACCTTACACCTTGCATGTTGCTTTAACATGTACAAGAGAGACAGACAGGACACGGACACGAGATATGGCAAAATCCAAAAAAATAGGAAACAAAGATACGACAAGTAATATTTTATTATTATTAATACATATAGATAAATTTCTCCCCATATTCCTAATTTTTTGATTTTCTCATTCTTTTATAGAGTTGCATTGTTTTCAAGTTTTTCAATGGTACTTTTCGAAGTAGACATTTCTACACAACTCTACCTATATGAGTAGAATAATCAACTTGTCAAAATATCAAACATGAATAATTTGTTTTATTAAAGATAGGATGAAAAACAAAATAAAATCTAAATAATTTACATCTATAGCTTCTATAAAGTAACAAACAAAGAAAATCTAAAAAAAATCTAACTAATACCTCACCTAGTTCGTGATGAGTGTAAATTCTACTACCATATTTGCTTCGGACTTTTAGATATCTAATGCATGATCTTTAAATTTTATTTAATGCCAACACGGCGTTGAACATGGTGTCGACACGTGATTTTATGATTGTTTAAAATCTGACAGGGCATCGGAGTGTCCGATACGTCTCGGGCAATTCTCTTGCAAGTGTTTGTGTCCTACACATGTCTGACACGGACACGACACTCACTGTGAAGTGTCCGTGCTTCATAGGAGAAAAGTACTTTATCATTTCATTTTAGTAGGTTTATCATTATTCTATGTCCTTGAGATATGTGCTGTATGTACAACTATATATCCTATGCATGGTGGCGCACACAATATTCTTCTTAGAAAAAGTATATGCCGCTACATGTATGGATGTGGTGCTGGCTGCATGGTTTTGGCCATAAGCCGATTCTGCAGCCAGGTTGGAGCATTGGCCGTATTTTTGAGCAGATAAATGAAAGAACAATGATAAAGAGAACCTGAAGGAAAAAAAGGATAAACTTAATTTGTTTTCCAGTAACTCAGATTCCTTTGTAAATAAGCTTCCATAATTGATGTTTCTAGCATAAAAAACAAATTGGTTTTTTGACGGATGCTCGTTCTTTTAGTCTTTGCTCATGCAGTTACTGTCTTGAAGTTACATTGTATGGCTTGTATATTAGGTATTAAAGTGTTAATCTTCTGTTCATCGTGCTGAATATTATTTTTTTTACTTAATGAAAGTAAGATAACAAGAGATGTTTGTGCCCAGATGTGATGTTTTGGTTCTGATTATCTATTTTCGTTTCTTTAACTTCATTTCGTGTACTTTAACTTCAATTGTAGTTCTCAAGTGGTCATTTATCAGCGCTAATACCATCAGCCAGCGAGGAAGCAATCAACCTTATTTCGGTAAGGCCAGATTCCAGAGATGCATTTCTGCAAGCTACTCGAGGGATGGTTTTGGTATTTGAGTCCGGTGCACGCTAATTGCTGCTTTGATGTGCCTTTGTTCTATTCTAAATTCTGTGTGCATTGTGCAGTTACTCTGCTCCTGGGATCCCAGCAAAAGGCCCACAGCGGCAGATGCCCTTCAACATTCTTTCTTCCAGGTGTTCCGACTATTTTCTGACATTTTTAGCTTACGTGGATTCATCATTCCACATTCACAATACATTTCTTTTAATAAATCTTACGATGGTAGTTGCTTTGCTTGCTACAGCCCTGCTTGTACATCCCACCATCACTTCATGTGAAAGCAGCAGGAGTCCCTAGAACACCTCCATCTGGTTACTTCGCATTTTTTTAAAAAAATTTTCCACCATACTTGAATCCCCTTTTTCTTCAAACATTTGGCTGTATGCTTTGGTTCTGCATTATGATTTAATATAATTTTTGCATCTTATAGTTGGGAATAGAGGTGCCATGGAGCAGAAGAGTACTAGAAGATTCTCAACTGGCGCCCTATCAAATACAAAACCGGCAAGCAATTTGCTTACATCAAAGTTAAATGCTTCTGCAAAGACAGGTAAATTTTTTTCTTGGTCATTTAATGTTGAGATATATTCTTTAATGATATTTTGAAACATGGTTGTATTTGTTTTTACTGTTCTTGCTCTATTGAACACTGTTGCTAATGATCACAGCTGCACAAAGGAAGCTAGAGATGGATCGTCAGGTTGGTTTTTCACACTCATGCTGGCTTCAAATTCTTTGATTATTTATTCTTCCACTCCAATTCTTTCAATTGATAGGAACCTGACAAAAATGTAAAAGCCATGAAGAACAGTTTGAGACCACCTCGCCAATCTCAATTGCATCCACCAGCAAGGCAGAAACCAGGCAAGTAGCTTGTTCTTTCTTGGTGTGACTTTCACATTTTTGTAGTCCTAGGAATAATTTCATAAGATTGCATGATGTCAATTGTCTCGGCAGAACGCTTACCCTGAAGAAGAAAAAAGGGATAGTTGGAGAGCAGTTGAGGTTCTCTGTCTTCCTATAATGTTCGGTTAGGGCATGGTTTAGGAATCTCACCAGTCACTGGTCATGACATTTCTTCTGGCCGGTTAAGCAAGCAATGAGGAAGACATTGTTAGCTGCCTTTTGATTGGGCGAATCGAAAAAGAGGGGGAAAAATGGAAATTTGCAAAGAAATGAAAGTAGAGCTTGAATCATTCAATATTTATCAGCCGAATTATCTGTCTTGCTTCAATCTTATGAGAGTTGCACAATTTTTTTGCTGATTCTGTTTTCATCTGAAGATTTACAGCTGATTAGATCTAACGAAGCTGCACATTTTTTGGTCTATTTTTTGTGTTATTTTAGCAGGTACTTTGGTTCGAGATGCACACAAGGCTTCCTCAGATGAGGTTGAGAAGGTGGTGCCGCGGAAGGTGACCAGCAGCTCGAACAAGATCTCAGAGGTGACTGGAAAATTGTCACAGATGTCTGTAAGTTCTGGTGCTCTGCAGAGGAGGCAGCAGCTTGACAAACCGCCACCGCCTGCCATGAAAGCCGGGGGGTGGCATGGCCAGACAGACTGCCTTGGGCAGTCATACGAAATCCCTTCTGCAAGGCGTTATTCGAGGAAAGTTGTGGGTTGATGAACAGGTTTAAAGGGAAAAAAAGGAAAAAAAAAAAAAAAGGACAAAGGGCAAAAAAGATACTTGGCAGCATTTTATATGTATAATTCATAAGTTTTAATGTGTGGTTTGGGTGTTGAGTGGCTTGCTTGAAACCAGTTTGTGGATGCCATTGTGTGGTATTTAGCAATAAGTAAAGCGTTTGACTTTGGTAGAAACTTTTTGCGATTGTTTATGCAGTTTCCTGATCATCTTAGGTTATGATGTATGAAATTCCTATATTTTGTAATGATCAAGAAAGCAGCACTGTGAAATTGTCAAATTCTTAACGATTCCCGTTTAAAGCCAACGAATCAATCTTGATAACCTTTTGTCTCTGAAAAACTCTGTTCCTGTGTTCTCATTTTGTTGTTTAATCTTTTCTTTAAAGAGGGAGGTCGATGTCCCCTCTCTCATTTCACAAATGTAATACTGCAAAATGCAACTGCAGTTAAGACTTCTTGAGCTGTGTGCTCAAATGTTTTGTCCTCCCCCTTTGTACCTGGCGGAGCATGGATTGTATCTCTCAATGGTACAACATGGGAAGTGTTATGAAACGATGGCTGTCAATCTTTACTATGTAGTATTAATGGTTTTATTATGTGATGATGCAAGCGATGACAGCATGTATAGTGACTGCATGGTACCTCAAAGTTTTCTTATAAATAGGCTTATCCTAATTCATTTCAATGTATACTTCAGCTACTTTGTCTCTAGAATTCTCTGTTTCGGTGTTATATTTTTCGGGTTTTACAGCACGTTATCAGCACGAGGGCTCTAGTTCTGTCCCCCTGCTTCTATCTCAGTCAGCTCAGTGAAAAAGTTCTACCACAAGTCTCTACCTCTATTAACTTAAAGTAAAAGTTTGTCACGAGCCTCTACTTCCATTACTCAAGGAAAAGTCCTATCACAAGTCTCACCCTCTGCTATCTCAAGGTAAAAAAAAAAGGCAAGTTATTTTACTTATAATGCTCGTATAACATCACCACTATAATGAAAGGAGGCTCTGCCACCTATTTATAGTAATGTGATGTGATTACGAAAAACTAGATTATTATACGAATTATATTCATATAACACACTGCTATATTTGAAAGGAGGCCCTGTAACCTATTTATAGTAAAGTGATGTGATTATGACAAGTTAATAATATTTCTTGTTATTATCTTTACTAACCTCTCTATTGATACTTGCGTGGAATAAACCCCAAGCTACCAATATTATATATTTTATTATTCTATTATTTATATTTGTATAAACACCTACTGAAAGGTTTACTGAGTAGCGTGGTGTGCTAGTGCTTTAATATTTATTACTTTATTAATTATGTCTGCAAAATACCCACCAAGTAGAGTGGCGTGTCTATATTATATCTCATAAATATATGTAGTACAATTTATTTATTTTATCATTTTCTTAATTACAACATTTAAATTGTATAAAATCTAAATTGCTTTTCTCTCTCCTCCAACGGCTATGAACGACTATAAACAGCTATAAAACTGCTAGTTTTCACTTTATAAATTGATGAACTCTAAATCACATAACTCACTTCTCAATCTCTCTTTATTCTCAAATTTTTTTTCATCATCTCCACATGCTTTGTATTCGAGATTTTCGCAAGATGCTCAGTCTATTTTTGAAGTTTATTATTGTCGTCATCATCATCAATACTTCTATCCTTTTTGTTATAGATATGGATCCAAATGATTTTTACCTGGACCTTTTAATCTTAATGTTCACCTTCCCTCTTTGTTTGTAGTTATTATGATTGAAATGTAAGTTTTACTATTTTGTTGTGAAATAAAATGTTGTGATCCTAATTATTTTTGTATTTTGTTATAGTTATCACCATGTCAAATTTTGCAAAGCTTGAGTTCATTCCACTTGATATCACGGGAAGGAATTATATGTCTTGCGTTATTGATATAGAAATGGATATCGAGTCAATGGGTGTCACTGAAACCATTAAGCGATAAACTCTACAACGTCGCAAGATAAGGCAAAAGCGACGATTTTATTCGCAGGCATCTTGATGAATGTTTAAAATGTGAATATCTCACAGTAAGAGACCCAAATGTCTTGTGAAAAAATCTCAAAGAAAGATTCGATCATCAAAAGGAAGTTGTGCTCGCTGCCACACGTGATGAATGAAATACTTTGCGCTTCCAAGACTTCAAGAAAGTCAGCGATTATAACTCTACAATGTTCAGAATAGTATCACAATTGAAATTCTGTGGGGTGGATACACAGATGAAGAAATGCTAAAGAAAACTTACTCCACATTTAATGCATCTAATATAACACTGCAACAATAATATATGTTGCGCGGTTTTAAGAAATATTCTGAACTAATTTCATTTCTTCTTGTAGCAGAGAAGCTTTTGATCAAAAGTCATCAGTCTCGTCTTACTGGTTCAGCAACATTTCCAGAAGCAAATGCTGTATTTTCTAAAAATTATGGACGAGGATATAATCATGGTCGTGGCCGTGGACACGATCGAAGTAATTTTTACAACCCTTTACAAAACAACGTGATCTACAAGAAGTATCATGTAGAATGACATGATAAAGAAAAAGATGTTCGTGAAACTTCTCTTCGGAATCCTAAAGATTCCTGTTATAATGTGGCTCCAAAGGGCACTGGTCTCAAGTGTGCCGAACACCGGAGCACCTTTGTAAGCTTTACAAGGCATCCTTGAAAGGAAAAGAGTAGGAAGTGAATTTCACTGAACATGATGATCCTATGGATGGTTCAACTCATCTTGATGCTTCAGATTTTACTGATTTTTCAACCCATCATGATTCTATGGATACTGGTGATAATTAGATATATAATTGTATTACCATGTTTTGTTATTTTTAATTGTCAAATTTATATTTGAATGAAATATTTCACTTATAATAATATGTTTAAAAATTTTATTCTCACTAAATGATTTATTTTGTATGAAGTTTGATATGGATTATTCTAATGATGAAGTCAAGACCAAAACTAAAAATATTTGTATACCGGATAGTGGTACAACACATTATTCTCAAACATAAAATGTACTTCTCCGATTTAAAATCAACAAAGGCAATTATCAATACAATATCAGGTCCTGTAGACTTGATTGAAGGAACTGATAAAGCCAGCTTTATATTGTCAAATGAAACAAAGTTTTTCATAAAAGATGCTTTGTTTTCACCAAAATCTAAAAGAAATTTGTTGAGTTTTAATGATATATATCTTCATGGATAAGATACTCAGTCTGCAACTGAAGGAAATATGAAGTATATGTATCTTACTACTTATATATCAGGAAAGAAGTACATATTAGAAAAACTACCAAAGTTTTCCTCAGGATTACATTACACGTATATAAATGTGATAAAGACGCATATGCTAGTTAAGGAAGATATAGTGACATTAACTCTGTGGCATGACTGATTAGGTCATCCTGGTTCAATGATGATGCGAAGAATTATTAAGAATACACATGGACATACATTAAAGGGGCAGAAGATCCTTCAAACTAGTAAAATTCCATGTGAGGCTTGTTCTCTAGGAATATTAATCATGAGACCATCACCAGCTAAAATAAAAACAGAATCACCTACCTTTTTTGAACATATCCAAGGTGATATATGTGGGCCTAGACACCCATTGTGTGGACCATTTCAATATTTTATGATATTGATAGATGCCTCTAGTAGATGGTCATTGTTTATTATCAACTCGCAATGTGACATTTGTGAGATTTCTTACTCAGATAATTAGATTACGAACACAATTTTCTGATTATACAATCAAGAAAGTTAGACTTGACAATGCTCGTGAGTTTACATCTAAGGCTTTTAATGATTATTATATGTCAATTGGAATAGGTGTTGAACATCCTATTGTTCATGTACATACACAAAATGGTTTGGCTGAGTCACTGATTAAGCGCCTCCAGTTTATTGCTAGACCATTAATAATGAGAACAAAACTTCCTATTTCTATATGGGGTCATGTAATTTTACATGCTGCAGCATTAATTCGCATCAGACCAAATGCATATCATGAGTACTCCCCTCTACAATTAGCATTTGGTCAAGAACCAAATATTACCTATCTTAGAATTTTTAGTTGTGCGGTATATGTACTAATTGCTCCACCACAACGTACAAAGATGAGTCCTCAAAGAAAACTGGGAATATATGTCGGTTATGAATCTCCTTCTATTATAAGATATCTTGAGCCTAAAACCGGTGATATTTTTACGACTCGGTTTGCCGATTGCTATTTTAATGAGGCAATTTTTTTAGTATTAGGGGGAGAAAAGAAACAGCTGGAGAAGGAAATTATATGGAGTGAACCATCCTTATTTCATCTTGATCCTCACACAAAATAATGTGAGACAGAAGTGCAAAAGATTTCATCTTGATCCTCACACAAAATAATGTGAGACAGAAGTGCAAAAGATTATGCATTTAAAAGAAATAGCCAATCAATTGACAGATGTGTTCACTGATACGAAAAGTGACTAAATCATATATACCAGCTGTAAATGCTCCTACTTGGATTGAAATCCTAAAAGGACAATCCGAGAATGAAGTCACTAATGAGTCTAAAACGCGCCTGAAGCGTGGTAGACCAATCGGTTTTAAAGATAAAAATCCTCAAAAAAGAAAAGGAGCAAATAAGCATGATGACCCCAATGTGCAAGAATGTGTTTCAGAAAAAACACAAAATAAGACAAATCAAGAGATGAAAAATCCTGAAGGTATAGAAAATCATGAGATCTCTATTGATTATGTCAATACAGGAGGATTATGGAATCGAAATGAGATGAAAAATATGGATGAAATATTCTCCTATTCCGTAGCATGTGATATTGTTAACGGAAGTGAGGATCCTAAACCAAGATCCGTCACTGAATGTCAAAATAGTCATGATTGGACAAAAAGACGCTATACATGCTGAATTGAATTCGCTTAATAAACGTAAAGTATTTGACCTATTATCCTCACACCTGAAGCCATGAGACTAGTAGGATACAAATGAATTTTTGTGCGAAAACGCAATGAGAAAAACTAGATTGTGAGGTATAAAGCTCGACTTGTTGCTCATGATTTTTTACAAAGACCTAAAATTGATTATGAAGAAACGTATTCTCCAGTAATGAATGCAATTACGTTTAGATATTTAATCAGCCTAGCAGTTTCTAAAATTTAGAAATGCGTCTTATGGATGTTGTTCAGTTTATTTTATATGGGTCGCTTGATAGCGATATTTATATGAAAATCCCTGAAGGATTTAAAATGCCTAAAGCATTAAGTTCAAAACCCAAAGAATTATATTCGATCAAATTACAAAGATTGTTATATGAGTTAAAACAATCAGGACGCACGTGGTATAATCGCTTAAGCGAGTACTTGTTAAAAGAAGAATATGTGAATAATCCTATATGCCCATGTGTTTTTATAAAGAAAATAACGTCCGGATTCATTATCATTGCTGTATATGTTGATGATTTAAATATCATTGAAACTCATAAAGAAGTCCTAGAAGTAATGATGTATTTAAAGAATGAATTTGAAATGAAAGATCTTGGGAAAACTAAATATTGTATTGATTTACAGATTGAGCATTTTTAAAGTGGAATACTTTGCATCAATCAAATTATACTGAAAAGGTCTTAAAACGTTTTAACATAGATAAAGCAAATCCTTTAAGCACTCCAATGGTCGTTAGATCATTAAATGTGAAAAAGGATCCATTTCGCCCTCGCGAAGATAATGAAGAGGTTCTTAGTCCTGAAGTAACATACCTAAGTGCAATTGGAGCTCTTATATATATGACTAATTGTACTCGACCAGATATAGCATTTGCTATTAATTTATTAGCAAGATTTAGCTCATCTCCTACATAGAGACATTGGAATGGTATTAAACATGTATTTCGTTATCTTCAAGGAATAACTAATTTTGGTTTGTTTTATTCCAGAGAATAAAAACAAGAAATAACTGGTTATATAGATGCATGTTACTTGTCAGATCCACATAAAGTCAGGTCTCAAACAGGATATGTATTCACATGTGGAAGTACAACGATCTCTTGGCGTTCACAAAAGCAGATACTTATTGTCACTTCTTCTAATCATGCTGAAGTCATAGCACTCCATGAAGCAAGTCGAGAATGTGTATGGTTATGGTCTGTAACTCAACACATCTAAGCAACTTGTGGATTACCAATCAACAGAGATCCCAGTACTATTTGAACATAATGCTGCATGCGTCGCTCAAATGAAGGAAGGATTCATCAAAAGCGACCGTACCAAGCATATACCCCCGAGGTTCTTCTCATTCAGCCAAGAACTTAAAAATGATAAGAAAATTAATATTCAGTATATCCGATCAAGTGATAATGTGACAAATCTCTTTACAAAGGCACTTCCCACTACAACTATCGGAAAGCTTATTCATGATATTGGGATGCATCATATGCGAGACTTATGAAGAAGAACTACTTATGTCAACTTGAGGGGGAGCTTACGGGGCTGCACGCTTTTTTCCTTACTATGATTTTGTCCCATAGGGTTTTCCTGGTAAGGTTTATAACGAGGCAGCATAGAACACGTATACAGAGATGGTGTACTTTTTTTCCCTTTACTATGATTTTATCCCACTGGGTTTTCTTAGAAGATTTTTAATGAGACATCATGTACGGTTGACAGCCAATGGGGAGTGTTATGAAACAATGGCTGCCTATCTTTATTATGCAGTATTAATGATTTTACTATGCGATGATGCAAGTGATGACGCAAGCATGCATATTGACTGCATAGTACCCCAAAGTTTTCCTATAAATAGGCCCTTCCTAATTCATTTCAATGTACACTTCAGAAATCAATAAGAATTCCTACTTCTACTCTGTCTCTAGAATTCTCTGTTTCGGTGTTATATTTCTAGGGTTTTACAACAGGGAGTGGATATTTCTACCTAGAAAAATTATGGAGGCACCCCGGTGATTAAGGCCCCGAAATGTGATAAAGGTACCCCAAAGAAATTTTAAAAAAGCCAAAATACCTTCTGCTGCTACTTCTCCTTCCCCTCTCTCTCCCCCTTCCAGTCTCCCGCTCATCCCTCCGGCGAACCCCCTCTTCCTGGCGCCCTCCCTCCTTTGGTGAACCCCCGCTCCCCCTTGCTCCCCCCGGCTTCCCCCCCACTCCCCCCCTCTAATCTCCCCCTTCCTCGCCTCCCCCCACTCCCCTCCGATCTCCCCCCTCCTCCCTCAGACCATTTGATTATGATCTAAATATTTAAAATCTGAGCTCGAATCCTTTCAACTCAAATATAACCCTCTGACATTCGAATACCAGATCCACTCCGTTGAACTTGATTTATATTATTTCAAGTATTTATAAATCAAAAATCAAGTATTTTGAATACTTTTTGCCCATCGATCAAGCGTCACAAATGGACAGTCGAAAGTAGTGAATTGATAGATCTATGTCTTTGATCCGGCCATTTATTATGCTCTAAACATTTGAAACTACAAACCAATTTTGGTTAGGTTTCAAATGTTTTACACCTTTAAACTAACCAACTCATTATTTAGGCTGCTCGTTTTTTCCTACTTGATGCATGGGTAAAAAGTATTCAAAACACTTAATTTTTGGTTTATAGATACTTGAAATAATATAGATCAACTTCAATGGAGTGGATCTTGTATTCAAATGTCGGATGTTGGTATTTGATTGGGAAGGATTCGGCCTCAAATCTTTTCAGTAGGACACAAATCTCTCTCTCTCTTTCCCCCCCGCTCTTTCTCTCTTTATATATATATATATATATATATATATATATATATATATATATATATATATATATATATATATATATATATATATATATGAGAAAAATGTACCTCAGCAGCTAGCTGAGAGACTCTCAGCTGGCGACGACATGGCTGAATCTTAGTCACAAATCTTGGGTGCAACGTTACCATTATCGCAGTTTTTGTGAGGACTGCGACCAGGTCGCAATATTTTTTTTTTGAGGACTGCTCACCATGATCGCAGTGGTTTTGTAAGGACTGCTACGATGGTCGTAGTCCAAATTACACTGGGAATATCTAAATTTTTTAGGACTGCAATCAGGTCGCAGTGGACTGCAATTTGGTCACTGGTTGAGAGAGTTCTCTTAGCTGGCGGCTGAGGTACAGACACCTCTCTCTATATATACATACACACACACATACATACATACATACATACATACATACATACATACATACATACATACATACATATATATATATATATATATATATATATATATATATATATATATAATATATATATTATATATATATATATAGAGAGAGAGAGAGAAGAGAGAGAGAGAGAGAGAGAGAGATAGACTTGTATGCTTCCAAAAAGTATTCAAAACACTTAATTTTTTGTTATAAATACTTGAAATAATATAGATCAACTTCAACGAAGTCGGTCTTGTATTCGAATGTCGGACGTTTGTATTTGAGTTGGAAGGATAAGGGCTCAAATCCTTTTGGAAGGGCTCAAGTCTCTCTCTTACTATATATATATATATATAATATATATATATATATATATATATATATATATATATATATATATATATATATATATATATATATATAGAGAGAGAGAGAGAGGAGAGAGAGAGAGAGACTTGGGTCATTCTGGAAGGATTCGATGTTGAATCCTTCCCACTCAAGTACCAACATCCGACATTTGAATACAAGATCCACGCCCTTGAAGTTGATCTATATTATTTCAAGTATCTATAAATCAAAAATCAAGTGTTTTGAATACTTTTTGCCCTTGCATCAAGTAGGGAAAAACAAACGGTCTAAATGGTGGGTTAGTTTAACAGTATAGAATATTAGAATCCTAATAACAATTGGGTTGTAGGGGTTTTTAAATGTTTAGATCATAATCAAATGGTCGTATTAAGAATTTGTATGTTTAATGACAAAGATCTAACCAACTCACTACTTTCGGCCGTCTATTTTGCATTGCTTGATGGATGGGCAAAAAGTATTCAAAACACTTGATTTTGGTTATAGATACTTGAAGTAATATAGATCAACTTCAACAGGGTGGATCTTGTATTCGAATGTCAGAGGGTTGCATTTGAGTGGGAGGTTCTGACTCAAATCCTTTTGGAAGGGCACAAGTACGTATGTGTGTGTGTCTATATATATATATCTATCTGTACCTCAGCCGCCAGCTGAGAGTTTCTCAGTCGGTGAGACGTGTCACAATAACAACATATTTGTCAAGAATTTTAGCAGAAAAAAGACAAAACATCCTGCTTGGAAAAGACCATCAATCATGTCAACAATGACAATGACTAAAATACCCTCAATTAAAATTACAGATCTGAAATTTTTAGTTATCAATCCATCAAAATTTAGTGATCTTGATTTCTAATTTTTTTAAAGATTTCTGTTCAAAAATTAAATTTATAAGACAAAGATTCGATCAAGATGGCGACCAAAAAAGCAACCTCTGAAAAAGGTAAAGAAAAAAAACCGTGAAAACCTATTCTTTTGGGCAGTAGCCCTAAAATTTTGAATTTTTAAGAAACGTTTTCCATTTTTTTGTTATTTAAACAAATTTTCCCTCTTTTAATCTAATTTCGATTCAGAACTGACTCTTGCACTAAATTTTTTGGTTTTTAGTTTTGAATTTTGATTCCAAAAAATAAAATCCTTCTGAGCTTTTTGATAAAAATTTGATTTTTCTTAAAATTTTGAAATTTTTTTTTTTAAAAAATAAATTTCTAATATTTATATTTTAAAATATTGTGACCTTTGTCGCAATAATGGTCTAAAAAAATCACATTTTTTACTCTTAAATAAGTAAGAATCAAACTTCAATTGATTTATGAGACTTGAAATAGTATATTTTTTCATTGAAACTGCAATCAAAGTCGCAGTTTCAGGTG
The DNA here is from genome assembly GCA_038442645.1 of Agave tequilana. Classification (NCBI taxonomy): domain Eukaryota; kingdom Viridiplantae; phylum Streptophyta; class Magnoliopsida; order Asparagales; family Asparagaceae; genus Agave; species Agave tequilana. Next base: position 48,093 of record JAVJIF010034713.1, read on the forward strand.
TAAAAAAATTAGGAATTAAAGATCTTATTAGAGATTTTTTTTCATTTTAATTTTTTTACACTACGATCAAGGTCGTTGGGTTGCACTCCTTTTTATTAACTTAATAAGTTACCTTGTGTTGGCTCAAAGGTAACAATCCCCAGTTTTGCGTTTTGATGATAACAAAGCATATGAAATTATTAGGTATTAATCAAGTTCAAGAGTGTATTTCAGGGTCCAAAAAGATCTAATAGATTTCTTCCTCTAAAGGAAGGTATTGATGGCTTAAGGGTACTCAAGAACGGGATCATAACTTAAAGCATTCAGCATCGCTCAAACGTCATTGTCAGAGACGGCCGCTTGAAGATTCTTGTAGTCGATTAGAACTTTGTAAGAAACTATTTGTTAAATAATAGAATATAGATTTGAGGCTTAAAGTATACACATACAAAAGTGCACGTTTTCAAAAGTATGGTTTTGACATGTTTTGTTTTGATACTTGTTCCACATTTTCTTAGAAATTTCTATCTCAGTTTAGAACTTGTATCTTATGGCTATACATGTCTTCTCTCTTCCAAAATTCAAAAAAAATATTTGAAAATTTTCTTTATCTTTAAAAATTACCTTGACCCAGTTTTTGGCCTAGGTCAGTCGTCGACCGGGCGATCGACCGTGCCTATTACAAGCTAGAACGGTCGACCAAACCTCTGGCAATTAGGGTGTGCATATTGTGCACATTCCTGGTCGACCAACCGGTCGACCGGTCCCTTATTGCGGTCAACTGGGTGGTCGACCGACTGTAACTAGTTTGATCTCAGTTAAACATGATCGACCGACCGGTTGACCGAGAGCCAACGGTCAAATTTTTTTTGAATGGCCGGTCGACCGACCGGTCCGACAGACTACCAGATTGGCAGTAACATCTAGTTCTTTTAAATCTGTTTTTAAATATGTTTCTTTTAAAACGTGGAAAGTTGAATTTCTAGGGGTAATTTCTTCCTTTTTAGACCCGGTAAACATGTTTCTTTTTAAAACATGGAAGTTGAATTTCTAGGGTCAATTTCTTTCTTTTTAGACCTGGTAAAACTATTCTAAAAGTTTTTTTTTCTAAAACCTATATAAAGGATCATTGTGATTGAATATTTCATAACAATAAATTCTATTGAAAATCTAGTTTTTGCTTTCAAAGAGAAAAAGTTTCAAGTTTCTATTGTGCTCTTATTTTCAAAGTTTTAATTGAGTTTTTCTGCTATTAAAATCTTTCTTTTCTGATTTTCACTCTCACGTACATCCTTGAGCTTCAAGTTTACATTTTACTCTATAGGATTTTTGTAGGATAGTTGCAAAGAGAGTGTTTGTGATCTCTTGACCACCCAGTTTGTTATCTCAATTGGCTTTGTGCTGCTTCTGATATAGAGGATTGAGTTGCAGAGTTATGTACTTAAAGTGGTTGTAATTTCTTATTGTAAGGTCCTTTTGTGAAGGATCTAATAGTGGATAGTAAAATCCTTCATGATGGTGAAGGTGGGGACATAAAGCGGTGGCTCGATCCTCGGAACAAATCTTTTTATTTGTGATTGCTTTATTGTCTCTATTTACTTATTTATCATTCATTTGTTCTTGTCGATCAATACTCATCTCAACAAGATAGCAATTGAGCACCTCAACTCTTATCTAGAGGAATCATGAGGAGAAGTTTAGAGCTCTTTCCGGAGAATTCGACTTTAAGTCTTGCTTTGAGTGATCGGTTGTGTTATTTCATATTATATTGTCTAGAATTTTCATTTGATTAGCTATACACCTATTCACCCCCTCTGGCTATAATTTCAATTGGTATCAGAGCTTGGTGCTCCTGATTTTGGTCTAACAATCTTGAGTTAAGATCCTATTTTTAGCTAATCACAATATTTGTACACACACTCATGGATTTCATGACACCTCCCATATTTGACATTCTTGACTTTCAAAATTGGAAAGTTAAGATGTATATATATCTTAAAGCCTTAGAAATTCTTGTTTATTTTGTCACTATTAAGAATTCATATTTTATTAATGGCAAACATCTTGAGGATAACACAAAAGCCATCCATGCTTTAAAGTCAACCCTAAATGATGAATATTTATCTAGGGTTTCTAACTTCAATTCAGCTTTCATAGTATGGAATACACTTGTCTCTCTTGGTCAATAAAAGCAATACTATATGGGGAGTGACTCGGATGATGGAAGTGATACTTCCAATATGTGCTACATGGTCCAGGGGATGACCTCTTGAGGTAAATTTCAAATCCGAGCTAGAAGAGAAGATATTTACATGCATTATGATGAGCTTGCATCTTTTTTGTCAAAAAATTCTTGAAAAATATGATTTATTAAAAAATGAAAATGATAAGTTGAAGAAGGAAAACACTTCCTTGTTAAAAGAAAATGATTCTTTTAAAAATAAATTTGAATGTGTTTCAAATGAAAATGAATTTTTGAAAAAGGAGAATATTTCATTGTTTTCAAATTAAATGATATTTGTGAAGGAAACAATTCATTGAAAAATAAAGTTATTTCGGTGAAAAAAGAAAAAGAGATTGTTTTAGAAGAAAATAACTCTTTGAAAAAATTATTTTAAAAGAAAAAGAAAATATTTCTAAAAAGAAAAAGATTGTTGATTCTCATGCTCAGGACTTCACAACTTTGATCATCCTTTATATCTCGGCAACTCTTTTCTTCTCTGGTAGCAAATTCACGGTGCTATGGTATTTAGTGGAGCAAATTTCTAATATCCAGCTGATGAAGACTATATGTTGGGCTAAATCTGTGTGGCAATTCATCCTTGAATCAATGGACATCTTCAGGCATACTATATTCGAGCTACAAGGATGCTCCGTGCAAATTATTGTAAGTATAAATTATACAGTTGGTAAAAAAATATTAAAAATTCTTATATATGGGCACTGTTCATATAAACTAATATACTAATACATGTGTAATATTGGCTGTGGGAAAGGGCTGAGATTTTTGAGCCAAGAAAGGGAATGGAGGAAAAAACCCCCAGGGTAGTAAGATGGGACCCCCACAATATTAGCAAAGCCCTGCTTGAAATCAATCTAACAAATATTGAAGAAGATAGGGTTAGTAAAGAACCACAATATATACATTATTTATTGACAATAATATGAAGTTTTTTATGACTGCGACCAAAGTCACAGTTTTAATAGACAATTAGCAGGTTTATTTAAGACTGCGACCAAAGTCGCAGTTATTGTAATAAATTTTATGGGGACTGTGACTCAGGTCGTAGTAGTGGTAAAGGAAAATTTTTGAGGATTAAATTTCATATTGCAACTATTGTAAATGACTACTTTTATAATATTTATTTTGCTGCGACTTAGATCGCAGTACTGACAAATTACTTATATATTGATGTGTGTTTTATATGATTTTCAGATTTTAAGTCGAATGACCAACATTTTCAATGATGAAAAAATTATGATTGGCCTTGCTGCTGAAGAAGAAGAAGAGAATAAACAAGATGAAAATATTGAAATTGACATCCAGGCAGAAGAAGAACCTGTCAAAATAGTTGAGGAGAGTATGAAAGAATCAGAACCAACTATTGCAGGTTATTTGCCAGAGCCGCCAGATGGAAGAGCTGATGAACTTGAAATTCTGAAGAATGAAAATATATATCTGAAGACAAGCGTTTATGAACTCAAAAGAAATATTAAGGAAATAGAAGATGAAAAAGCTAGAAAATCTGAAATAAAGAAGAAGAAGACAAAGAGAACAAAGGATAATAAGGAAACAAAAAACGATAAAGGTAAAGGAGGAAGAAGAAGAGTTGCTTAGAGCAGCCAAAACTGAAAAGGAGGAGGAAGAAAAAGAGAAGGAGAAGGGGAGGAGCAAGAGAAGGAGAAGAGGAGAAAGGAAGAGAAAATAGAGAAGAGAAAGGAAGATGAAGGAGAAGGAGAAGAGAAAAAAATAGAAGAGGAGAAGAAAAGAAAAGGAGCAGGAGGAGAAGGAGAAGAGGAAAATGGAAGAAGAGGAGGAATGAGCAGGAGGAGAAGGAGAAGAAAAGAAAGAATGAAGAAGAGGAGAAGAGGAGGAAGGAGTAGGAGAAAGAGAAGAAGAGAAAAAAAGAAGATGGGGAGAAGAGGAAAAAGGAGAAGGAGAAACAGAAAAGGAGGAAGGTCGAGTAGGCGAAGCAGAAGAGGATGAGGGAGGAGAAAGAGAAGCAAGAGAAAGAGAAAAAAGGAAGGAGAAGGTGTATATCAAGCATGAAAAATGTGAGATAAGTATTGCATGCTCAAATTTCCCAAGTTTTACTCTAAACTTAACTCAACAGATACTTAATATCCAAAAAGACAAAGCTTCCAAGGGAAAAATTAAAGAACATACTGTTATATTGGGTGTAAAGGAAGCTTTTAAAGAAAAAACTGTGGATGTCTTAAAGGATTAATATAAAGGGGAGTCAAAGAACGCAAGCGTACTAAGAGTGAATTGATGGCTCCGATTTTGTTTATCTAAAATAAAAGAAGAAAACTATTCAAGAGACTATTTCCAGGCTGAGGCACATATTTTCTGCCCCTGATTTTGACATGGCAGAGAAGGGCGACATTCAGTCAAAAAATAGAGATTTAAATGAATGTATTATCTACAGAAGCCTGCAGCCCCAAAAACAAGCATGAAAATCACCTAGAGGGAGGTGAATAGGTGATAATGCTAATCAATGCACAATTTAAAATTTATGATGCAACAATCTCACAAAGCAAGTGAATATAGCAATGAATGTAGAGAGCAAGGAATAAGAGCAATGAAAATAGAGCAAGAAATGAGAGCAAGTAAACCAAACGCAAACACCGAGAATTGTTATCGAGGTTCGAGCACCCAGCTCTACATCCCCGCCTTCCCCAGAAGGATTCCAACCACTTTCACTATCACAAATATGTCACAAATACACCGGAGTACCCAACTCCACAATCTCAAGCACAAGCAATCTCTGAGTAGTCAAAAGACCACAAACTCTCTCTTGCAAAATTCTCTTCCCTTACAAAGGTCCTTAGAGAATAATGAGTAGGAATGAAGCTCTTGTGTGCAAGGAGAAAAGAAAAAGAAATCAGAGAGTTCTTGAAAACACTTCAGAAAATGAGAGAGAATTTCAGCACAAAGATCAAGAAACAAAGCTCTTTTGAATGCCTTAAACTTGTGGAAATTTTGAGAATTTTTCTAGTAACCAACCTCTCCCTAAACACCCCTATTTATAGGAGAGGGCTAGGGTTAGGAGATAAAACATATTTAAGGCTAATCAGAAAGTATTAAAACCAAAACATGTCATTTAAACACACTTAAGTGAGAAAAGGACAAAATATAAACCAGCTTAGAAAATAGCCGTTACTGTTCAAACGGCTACCTCGGTCGACCGGCCCGGTCGACCGCTAGTTCAAAAAAATAGCCGTTGCAGGCTGCGGTCGACCGCCCGGTCGACCCAAAGATACAGAGAGCTCTGCTCTCAGACCCGGTCGACCCTGACGGTCGACCGTCCCATGTCTGCCAAACGTGCACAGATCTGTGCACGTCGGTCGACCGACCCAGTCGACCGACTTCAGCCAAGTCGACTTGGTCAGAAGACTAGTCGACTGGTTGAAGCCTGGAGCAGAAAACTGGGTCAGAAAAACAGTTTAAAAATATTTTGAAAAATCTTTTAACACTTCTAAAAATCACCAAAAATAGTTTTATCATTTTGCATTGATATATAAACATGTGGTAAAAAGTTTAGCTCAAATATCAATCAATATGAACTATTTTTGTGTCTTATCATTTTTACCAAAAACCAAAAACTGTATTTTCTAAAACTTGGATTTTGAATAGAAAATACGTTTTGTCCAAAACTCTTTCAAATACAAAAATATGATATTAAACAATATTTAGGCATGATGTATATGAATATAATCCTATATACATGAGACAAATATATATATCCATGTTTTTGTCATTAATTCCAAAATAAGTTTTGTTAAAACACAAAACTTAAAAACATGAATAGGTATATCAAAGTAAGTTTGTAGGCTGAAGATTGTATACAAATTATTTTTGTACATGTTATAGGAAATATGTTTGGAAACAAGATGTGCGCAAAAACGTGTGTGATAGAGCTTCAAACCTATTCACTATTCTTTAACAAAACTCTAAACTAAAAACAAATCTAATAAATTATCTTGAGCAATCTTGAAGTCTTGAGCCATGCGATGCCTTGCTAGAGCCTTCTCTTTTATGTTCCTTCCTTGATGTGCAAAAAGCCTTCTTTGCTTCATGAACGTAGAAATTCTTGCAATAACTAAGCAATGGCCTCCAAATATGGTACTAACCTGAAACTTATCTTAAACAAACTAATTAGTACCAAATAGCTCTTATTTATTTTGTTATCATCAAACTCTAAACAAATGGAGAGTGTAACCTTTTGGGCCAACAATCTCTCCCTTTTTGATGATGACAAAACAAATAGGCTATAAACAAAAATATAGGGGAGGAGAAAGCTCCCCCTCAAATTATGCTATATTAAACAAAGAAAAATAATGTAATTTGTAATTTGCAAGTAAATCATGAAACCAAAAACCATGAGAATTTAAAACACTTGCAAAACACTTAAACTCAAATTACAAGAATTCATGAAACACATCAAAAACTAAAACATATATAAACTCATATGGAACCAAAACCATATGAACTCATATTTCCATACATAAACTCATTCTCCCCCTTTTTGTCATACATCAAAAGGGTTAAGAGAACATTTTATTCAATAACACAAACATTAAGTTCACCACAAATGAATGAAAATCTAGCAAAATCAAGTGGTTTAGTGAAAATATCGGCAAGTTGCAAATCCGTAGAAACATAATCAATATCTATATCTCCTTTCTCAAAATGATCTCTAAGAAAGTGATATCTAATCTCAATGTGCTTGGTCTTACTATGTTGATTTGCATTCTTAGTCATATGAATAGTACTAGTATTATCACAAAATATTTTATATGGTTATAATGCAAATCATAATCAAGGAGAGTATGTTTCATCCAAAGGACTTGTGCACAACAAGCCCCCGGGCATATACTCCGCCTCGGCGGTTGAGAGAGCTACGGAATTTTGTTTCCTAGAGGACCATGAAACAAGACAATTACCAAGAAATTGACATGTCCCACTAGTACTCTTTCTATCTACTCTACAACCCGCATAGTCGGCATCCGAATAACTCGTCATTGAGAAATCTCCGGTTTTCGGATACCATAGACCCATTCCAATCGTTCCCTTAATATAACGAATAATACGTTTTACCGCAATAAGATGGGACTCTTTGGGACACGACTGAAATCTAGCACAAAGACACACACTAAATATGATGTCCGGCCTACTTACCGTCAAATATAAAAGACTACCTATCATGCTTCTAAACAATTTAATATCAACATTTTTACCTTGGTCATCCTTATCAAGCTTGGTTGTAGTTGCCATAGGAGTGTTGCAAACTTTAGAGTCTTCAAGTCCAAACTTCTTTACGAGTTCCTTTGCATATTTGGCTTGACATATGAAGTTCCCATCTTGCAATTGCTTGATTTGGAGTCCAAGAAAGAAATTAAGCTCACCCCTTGAAGACATTTCAAATTCACATTGCATAACCTTTTCAAATTCCTTGCATAAAAACTCATTAGTAGAACAAATTATATCATCAACATAAATTTGCACAATTAAAATGTCATTATCAACATGCTTAGTGAATAGTATTGTATCTACTTTGCTTTTAATAAAATCATTTGAAATGAGAAAACTAGAAAGCCTTTCATACCAGCTCTTGGAGCTTGTTTCAATCCATACAAAGCTTTATCAAGTTTAAAAACAAAATTAGGATGAACATGATCAATAAAGCCGGGAGGTTGTTCAACATAAACTTCTTCATTTATAAAACCATTCAAAAATGCACTTTTCACATCCATTTGAAAAAGTTTAAAATTTTTGAAAGATGCAAAAGCTAGTGTCATCGTATGGCTTCAAGCCGTGCTACGGGTGCAAAGGTCTCCTCAAAGTCAATTCGCTCAACTTGAGTGTAACCTTGGGCCACTAACCTAGCCTTATCCTAATCACATTTTCGGACTCATCCATCTTGTTTCTAAAGATCCACTTAGTACCAATTATTGATCTATCGTGGGGCCTAGGAACAAGGTGCCAAACTTGGTTGCGCTCAAATTGATTGAGTTCCTCTTGCATGGCTAGCAACCAATATGAGTCCGCCTCGGCTTTGAGGGTGCTTTTGGGTTCAAATGAGAAATGAAAGCAAAGTTACCACATAGGTCATGGAGTTTGGAGCGAGTTGTTACCCCTTTAGATGCATCACCTAAGATGAGCTCCTTGGAATGATTTGTGGCATATCTCCAAGCTTTAGGAAGTGGTTGAGAGCTTTCCTCTTTATCCTCTTGAACGTCACCAATTGGTTCTTGCTTATCATCTTGAGCGGGTGAGTCCTTCAAGGATAATCTCTCCATGTCTTCACCTAATGGTTCAATCTCTACAACATTCTCAACAAACACATTAGATTCTTCAAATTTAACATGCATGGATTCTTCAATGGTAAGCGAAGATCTATTGAATACTCTATAAGCTTTACTAGTTGTAGAATATCCAACAAAGATTGCTTCATAAGCCTTAGCATCAATTTACCCAAGTTATCTTTAGTGTTCAAAACAAAACACTTGCATCCAAAAACTTTGAAATATGCAACATTAGTTTTCTAAAATGATACATTTCAAAAGATGTTTTGGAAGAATTTTTACATAAATAAATACGATTTGATATATAGCATGCGGTGTTTACGGCCTCGGCCCATAGATATGAGGGAGGTCATACTCACTTATCATTGTCCTAGCCATCTCTTGAAGTGTTCTATTTTTCCTTTATACAACTCCATTTTGTTGTGGAGTTCTAGGACAAGACATTTCATGCTTAATTCTCTTTTCATCACAATAAGTCATGAAGAGTTGGTTACAAACTCACCACCTCTATCACTCCTTATTCTCAAAATCGAAAAACCTTTTTCTTTTTCAACTCTTTTTCGAAAAATCTTAAAATGAGAAAAAACTTGATCTTTGTGTTCCAAGAAGAAAACCCAAGTAAAACGGGAAAAATCATCAACTAAACAAATGCAAATCTACTACCATTTAAGCTCTTAGTTTTAGTAGGTCCAAAAGATCCATATGAATTAATTCTAAAGGCCTAGTTGACATGATATCCTTGATTGGTTTGAAGGAAGACTTGGTTTGTTTTCCAAGTTGGCACGCACCATAAATGCGGTCTTTCTCAAACTTCAAGTAAGGTATACCCTTCACCAATTCCTTAGAATTAATCCTAGAAAGATGGTCAAAAGATGCATGTCCTAATCTTCTATGCCAAAGCCAAGAATTCTCATCAAAAACATTCAAGCATTTAGTAGAACATTCCACATTAAGCATGTCAATGATATAAACATTATCATCACGAAAACCGGTGAGAATACAATATTGGTTTTAACATCAAAGATTTTGCAAGAAGTATCATCAAAACAACCTTAAGTCCACGGTCACAAAATTGACTAATGCTAAGCAAATTATGCTTCAAACCATCAACAAGTACAACATTTTCAATAATGGGAGATGCACCAATTTGAATGTTACCTATACCGATGATAGTGCCTTTGGAGTCATCCCCGAAGGTGACGGAGCCACCTTCCTCGTACCTTGATAGGGTTGTAAAGTTATTGATGTCCCACGTCATGTGTCTTGAACAACCACTATCGAGGTACCACCGCTCCCTACGTCTTGGAGCCTTGGTGTGTACCTATATCAAATAATTTAGGACTTGATTTTGGTACCCATATTTTCTTGGGTCCTAAAGAGTTAGTTTCATTAACCCAAACAAGATTATTGGTTCTATTTATTTGGTCATAACAAAATTTAGCCAAATGTCCATTCTTACCACAATATGTGCATCTATATACTCTACCATATTTAAAAGCATAGTGAGTGTGTGATTTGTGAGCATGAGAATTGTGAGCATGAAAAGATTTAGCATGAGAAGTGTTATGTGTAGTGTGAGCATGAGGAATCTTAACATGTGAATCTTTAGCATGAGAGGTGTGCTTTTTAGAAAACATTTCTTCAAGTTTCTTAGTGTTAAAAGTACAATCCTTTAAAGTCTTTTCAAAATCAACAATTCTAGTTTTCAAAGAAGAATTTCTTTTTCATCAATCTTAGAAATTTTGCTTTACAAGCAACTTTATAAGCACAAAATTCATTTTGGGTAGAAATGAGATTTGAAGAAATTTCATCTTTTTCTTTAGAAATAATAGCAAGTTGATTTTTGAGAAAAGCAACTTCCTTTTTCCAATTTAGAGCATTCAATCTTTTTATTATCATAGGTTTCTGAAAGTTCAACAAAGGCATGAACAAGAACTTCTTTGCTTAATTCATCATCTTCATCATCAAGAGGTTGAGGGGTTACCTTTAGTGTTTTGCCATGAAACACATATTCGCTATATCCGCCTCTTCCTCGGACTCGCTTTCTGAATCCCAAGTTGCCTTGTACGCTTTCTTTTCTTCCGGTTTCTTTGGCTTGAAGGAGGAGGTCATCTTCTTCTTGAACTCCGGGCAATCCGCCATGATGTGTCCGGGATTTCGGCAATTGTAGCATATAATTCTCCTCTCCTCTCTGCCTTCAAATTTCCTTCGGAAGTTGAGCTTGTTCCTCCGGTACATTCTCTTCACATTGCGAACAAGTAGTGATAGCTCCTCATCTTCTTCTTCATCTTCTTCATCGTCTTCAAGAGTGGATGAAGACTTGAAGGCTATGGATTTCTTCTTTAGTGGAGCAGCCTCTTCTCTTGCTTTCTTTTCCATCTCATGGGTTTTTAAGTTCCCAATGAGACTAATGAGGTCCATCTTATCCTTGTCGTTCAATTCTTTCAAGGTGGTGGCCTTGATCTCCCATAATATAGGAAGTGCCCGAATTACTTTTCGCACCTTTTGGTCATTGGAGATGTCATCACCTAAAGAAGAAAGAGCATTGGTGATTTTAGTTAATCTAGTAATCATACAATCAATAGATTCTTCATCAATCATTTTAAAGGATTCATATTGGGACCTTAAGAGATCTATCTTAGCTCTCTTAACTTGTGAAGTTCCCTCGTGTGTGACCAATAAATGTTGCCAAATCTCATAGGCGGATTGGCAATGAATTACCCGTGTAAGGTCATCCTCATTCAAGGCGGTTAAAAGGGAATTTTGGGCCTTAGAGTTAGCCTCATATTCTCTAAAGGTGAAGTCGGTCCATGTGCTCTCATCACTATCGGGTGCAACATAGAGTTTGGTCAAGGATTTAGCTACTAAGCTACCTAAAGATTGCAAAAAGATAGTCATCCTAACCTTCCAAATAGGGAAATTAAGTCCATCAAATTTAGGAGGGGTTTTGATGTTATCGGCCATGTTTACTAGTGAATGACAAATGGAATGCAAATATTGATTAGCAAATTTTAAGGATCTCTCTATGGATGTTAAGCCAAACCTAGAGTCCAAGCTCTGATACCAATTGAAAATCACCTAGAGGGGGGGGGTGAATAGGTGATAATGCTAATCAATGCACAATTTAAAAATTATGATGCAACAATCTCATAAAGCAAGTGAATATAGCAATGAATGTAGAGAGCAAGGATAAGAGCAATGAAAATAGAGCAAGAAATAAGAGCAAGTAAACCAAACGCAAACACCGAGAATTGTTATCGAGGTTCGAGCACCCAGCTCTACTTCCCCCCCCTTCCCCAGAAGGATTCCAACCACTTCCACTATCACAAAGATGTCACAAATACACCGGAGTATCCAACTCCACAACTCTCAAGTACAAGCAATCTCTGAGTAGTCAAAAGACCACAAACTCTCTCTTGCAAAATTCTCTTCCCTTACAAAGGTCCTTAGAGAATAATGAGTAGGAATGAAGCTCTTGTGTGCAAGGAGAAAAGAAAAAGAAATCAGAGAGTTCTTGAAAACACTTCAGAAAATGAGAGAGAATTTCAGCACAAAACCAAGAAACAAAGCTCTTTTGAATGCCTTAAACTTGTGGAAATTTTGAGAATTTTTCTAGTAACCAACCTCTCCCTAAACACCCCTATTTATAGGAGAGGGCTAGGGTTAGGAGATAAAACATATTTAAGGCTAATCAGAAAGTATTAACCAAAACATGTCATTTAAACACACTTAAGTGAGAAAAGGACAAAAAATAAACCAGCTTAGAAAATAGCCGTTACTGTTCAAACGGCAACCTCGGTCGACCGCTAGTTTAAAAAAAATAGCCGTTGCAGGCTGCGGTCGACCGCCCCGTCGACCCAAAGATACGGAGAGCTCTGCTCTCAGACCCGGTCGACCCTGACGGTCGACGTCCCATGTCTGCCAAACGTGCACAGATCTGTGCACGTCGGTCGACCGACCCGGTCGACCGACTTCAGCCAAGTCGACTTGGTCAGAAGACTAGTCGACTGGTTGAAGCCTGGAGCAGAAAATTGGGTCAGAAAAATAGTTTAAAAATATTTTGAAAAATTTTAACACTTCTAAAAATCACCAAAAATAGTTTTATCATTTTGCATTGATATATAAACATGTGGTAAAAAGTTTAGCTCAATATCAATCAATATGAACTATTTTTGTGTCTTATCATTCTTACCAAAACCAAAAACTGTATTTTCTAAAACTTGGATTTTGAATAGAAAATACGTTTTGTCCAAACTCTTCCAAATACAAAAAACATGATATTAAATAACATTTAAGCATGATGTATATGGATATAATCCTATATACATGAGACAAATATATATATCCATGTTTTTGTCATTAATTCCAAAATAAGTTTTGTTAAAATACAAAACTTAAACACATGAATAGGTATATCAAAGTAAGTTTGTAGGCTGAAGATTATATACAAACTATTTTTGTACATGTTATAGGAAATATGTTTGGAAACAAGATGTGCGCAAAAACGTGTGTGATAGAGCTTCAAACCTATTCACTATTCTTTAACAAAACTCTAAACTAAAAATAAATCTAATAAATTATCTTGAGTAATCTTGAAGTCTTGAGCCATGCGATGCCTGCTAGAGCCTTCTCTTCTATGTTCCTTCCTTGATGTGCAAAAGCCTTCTTTGCTTCATGAACCTAGAAATTCTTGCAATAGCTAAGCAATGGCCTCCAAATATGGTACTAACCTGAAACTTATCTTAAACAAACTAATTAGTACCAATAGCTCTTATTTATTTTGTTATCATCAAAAACTCTAAACAAATGGAGAGTGTAACCTTTTGGGCCAACAAAGCAATCATCAAAAAATTTTAGACAAATCCACCTTTGAGTAAGTAAATTTTTTCTTTTTTTTATTTCAATTCCCCTTCTATATTAGTTATTATTATTATTATTATGTCAATTAAGGATTTAACTTTAATTTTTTTTGTAGTGCTATTACATATCAGGATCCTGATAATGGAATACATGTTGCTAGAAATGACATAGAGGATCTCTTATTCATAAAAATTTAAATGCTAATATCATTTACTTTTACATGAAGCATCTTGATAAAAGCGATGGATTAAGAAGCATATTCTTTCGTAGTGAAGCTTGGATAATCATATCTCTCATTTCTTATATTTAATTCCTATACAAAATAGAATATACTGTAGAACTGGTTTACTTTCATAGGACTGCGACTTTAGTTGCAGTTATTATTATTAAGGCCGAATAAGTTGAGTGTGAAACAGGTCGTAGTGAACTTATAAAGATGGATAAGATGATGCGACCATGGTCGCTGTTATCATTATTCAGCTAGAATAAATTGACCGCGAACTTTCTTACGTTTATATTGTTCAACCAAAAATAGTTGACTGCGACCTAGGTCGCAGTTAACTTATTCTTGTTGAGAAAGATGAATGCGACCTTGGTCGCAGTTTTTTATTTCATATAAATTTAGATATTAATAATGCATTGTATTATTAATTTTTCTATCTTTGAATTGTCTTTCTTTTGACATCACGGTGTTGTATCTAAAAGTAGAGATCTTGAAGAATATTTCATCAAGAACTTACTGAAAAACTGGACTAGTAATACATTTTCATGTTCTTCCTGATCAATCATAAAACACGGTATCGATGAAGCTAGATTCCACTGGACCCTGTTGCTTTTGGATTGACATACACAAGATTAGTTTTTTATAACTCTTTGATTCCAGTGGATAAATCAAGCAACATATTAAAGCTGTACCAAACAGATGCTATAACAATGGTGAGTTAACTTCATCTTGCATTTCCTTATTCTCTGAATTAAATAGCATTAAAAATGAATGTTATTTATTTCTCTTGAAAATGCAGAAAGATAGATTGTTACAGATTTTTGAACATGACTTCAATAAAAGGTTGAAGAAAGCCTATATAAAGTATGCAAAATATCCCCAACAGGCTAACAGTAAATATTATTTATGAGATTTATATAAAATAATTTCTTAATGATTTATAGGAAAGAAATATAATCTCAGATATTATTTTTTCCGTACATTTTCAGTGTTAATTGTATATGTATGCAAATACATTGAAAGTATAACATTTGAAGGTCCTTCAACAGTTGATAATGTAACGGATACCGTTGTAAAGAAGCTGAGAGACGAACTTGCATACATGTTACTCGCAGACAAAAAAAGGTTGGGATGAAGAAATAGATAAAATTAGAAGAATGATATTTGAAGATTGACAATTAAAGATTGACATTCATTCATTTTTTTTTTGTATTATAAATGTACAAGAATACAATTTTTATTTAACATTCGTTCATTATTTTTTTATTTAACATATACAGAATAAAGAAATTTGAATTTTCTTAAATATCCTTTTTTTAAGCAATTCTGTTGGACAATTTAATGAAATTTATCTACATTTTTATTCAAGTGTTATAGATTACGATCGTAGTGGTTGTCTTCCATTTTGTAAGATATAACAGAGACTGTGACAAAAATCGCATTTTGTAAATAAATCTACTGCCTCAACAATATAAATTGCGACCAAAAACGCATTTATAAAATAAAGCCGGTTGTATCGACTTCTTATATTGCGACACAGGTCGCAGTGCAAATAAGTTACCATAAGTTTGCTCTAGTTTTAGCACTGCGACCACGATCGCAATCTAAATTAAGATTCATCCTCTAATACATAGGATAATTTTAACTAAAATTGTTTCAGTAAGTACTGCGACATTGATATCATTTTATAAAATAACTTGGGAGTGTGACACAGTTCGAAAAATATCATTACATTGTATATTGTATTCGAATACGACCTTCGTCGCTATTCTTAATAAACCAAAATGCAGATCCTGAATGCGACCCAGGATGCACTGATTAGAAAGTTTTATATCATGATACTGCAATCATAGTCGCAGTACTCAATAAGGACATGCAATATTTTAATATTGATGCCGTAATTTTTAAAAAATTATTTTAGAAATAATAATGTAAAAAAAGTAAATTTGCTAATTATGGTGTAATAAATCGTAATAAACCCAAATAATGTTAGTCTTGCAGTCTTCCAGCCATAAATGATTGTATTAATTAACTTATTGATTTTTATTTATTTTCAAAAATTGAACAGTCACCTAAAAAACAAACACTTTTAGAAAACTCAAATAATAAATTTCGGCCAAGTTCGCATCGTTTGATAGCATGAACCTTTTGGACTTCCTGAACGTATTATATATTAAGGGTCTCCTTTAAAGAAAAATAATAATCTAGATTACATTTATAAAATTCAGTTCAAAAATTTCAAAAATTTAAAAATGTCTTTTCCACCATCTTTCCTGAGAAGCATTCCTCTAATGATGATTGAGAATATTATTCGGATACATTCCCTCAATACCGGTCAGAGGAAGAGCTCAATACAGACGACCATTTCTGGGAATTCATTGATGAACCGAAGTACTATTGTGAAGAGAAGAAAAGCGAAGAGGAGACTGATGGTTCTGCGGAGGAAGAAGAGAAGAAAAGTGAGACGGAAGATGAGATAGTCAGAATAAAGAAGATGAAGATGATTATGATGGTGATGATAAGGACGAGTAGAATATTTCGTTATTTTCATCATCAATATCATACATGTTTTCTTTTGTAGGCATTTTATTGCCTTTATTTTGTAAGGTCAATTAAATAAATATTTTTAATTTAAATTTTAGTACCCTTTCTTCTAAGGTTTGTATGAAAAGTTAACTATGGTCGCATTTTTTTGGTGTTTATTATGAAAATTTTCATTTTTTTGATACAGACTGCGATTAAGATCTGTTCAAAAATTTATGTATAAAATTATATTAAAAACAATGACTAAAATGATAGCATGTATCCAATTTTCGCCAAAAACTTTGATTGTGATCGCTATACATAAAATGCGATTTTCTATAAGAAATGATGATGACTGCGACTAAGGTTGCAGTCATTAACAAATCAGTTTCTTATCATTATATCCAAATTATACAAAAACAGCAAGCACAGTCGCAGTTCAAAAATTTAACTAAAAAATATAGTCATATATGCGACCATGGTCGCAGTGATCAGTATAAAAGTTTAAATTTCACTATATTCAATTAAGTTATTAATGACAAAATATAACATATTAAATTAGTAACATAAATTAAAAGTCTTAATGAAATAAATCATACAGAGCAAGAGCAGCGGACAACCAAACATTAGAATATTACTTGAACAGCGACTCGGGTCATAGTTCTTTGATATGAGTTTCTGGAAAAATAATGATGGCTGTGACTAAGATCACAATCAAGAGCAAAATACTTTGTTGGCATTATATTCAAGTAATACGAAAACAGTGACCAGAGTCACAGTTCAAAAAAGTTTAACTAAAAATTATCGTGTATGCCATCATGATCGCAGTGATAATTAAAAAAGTTTAAATTTCACTATATTCAATCAAATAATAAAAAAGTACAACATATTACATTGATAACATAAGTTAAAAGTCTTAATGTAATAAATCATATGGAACAAGAGATGCGAACCACAAAAAATTATATATTAACTAAACTGTGACTCAGGTCGCAGTTCATTGATATCCTTGTTTGCATTAACATTGCGACTTTGGTTGCAGTCGATGATAGAAGTTGTAAAAATAAATTTCTTTCTTCATTCTTGGTAACTGCAACTTGTAACTACTTCCTCTGCTAATAAAATAATAAATATTTTTATTAAAAAATATTATGTAAATATTTGAAACATCAAACTAAAATGCAAATGATATAAGAGAAAATTGTCATACCAATAATGGACAACCAGTCCTGTAATGGCCCAGCTATTGACAGTTTTCAACACTTATGATGCTTCACTTCCTTCTGTGATAGAGAATCTTCAAAATTAGAGTTTAACCTGAATGCACTTTTAGGCCTCCCCTTTGTAGCCACAGGACCAAGCAGATCACGTATAGTCAATTCTTCACCGTCTCTTAATATCACAACTGATGAACTAGAACCAACATTAGTTTCAAACCGCGATGATTGATCATTTAATATCTTGGAATCGAAGTCATTACTGGTTTCTACAACAAATCTTTTCAACACAGCATCCAACTTTGAAAGATGGATATCCGAATCGGACACCATTTCTAGAACTGCATTAAATTTGGTTCGCAGTGTCCACAATCTATCAGTTCCTCACGTACTTTGATTTGGAAAAGGTCTAAAACCATATTCAATTGCATAGTTTTGTAACGGGCATCCAACCTTCATTTTTGTAGTATATAAGATTTTGGTATATATGTCACATAGTTTTGCCATAAAATGCACAGAATATGTCTAAAAGGATACCCTCTATTTCAAAGAAGGCAAAACTATAGGACACATGAAGCTCACCACAATTATAACTGACCTTGTCCCAAATATCCTTTGATTCAGAAAATTTATAGACCAAATAAGTTTCTCTTGAGCCATCATGTTCCAACTCTTCCGAAAAGAGTGTTACAACTACCCATTTCTTTTGAAACAACTGAAAAATATTTCTGGCATAAAACTTTAAAACTTGTATTTCATATGGATTCGATATATAATTGGACGCACAATTCAAACACCAAAAGTCTTCTTGAGATTTAGTTCTTCGACGGGCAGCGACAGCTTTATCGTATTGGTGGATAAACTTAACTAGTTTTGTATTTGCATTTATAAGACCATCAAAAAAAATTAATACTCTCAGACGTTTAATTAGTTGTCATTCCAGTACAGAAAATATCCTTTAGATAAGGATTTACCCAATGTCTACGCAATCTGTACAACTTTACCAACCAACTGTTTTCTTCTTCATCTATTTGAAATTTTCCTTCATCAATCTCTATCATTCCTCGCATGTGCTTGTATCACGGGAGGAGTACCAAAAATTGAAATCAATGACAAAATCACCTCCATACTTACTCATCAGTGGGATTTGTTGCTCGCCAATGTGTTTTCTTATATGCCAAAATAGTAATGGTGTCGAGGATTTGAAAATACTATCTTGATAACATCGCCAATCTTGACATCCTGATCAATAATGATCATCTTTGGTGCAACTCTGTGCATGCATTTGAGCCATTTAGTGAAGAGCCAAACAAATGTATACCTTTGCTCGTCTACAAGCAATACCCAACCAAACAAAATAGACTGCCGATGATGATTCACTCCAGTGAATGGAGAAAAGGGTAGGTTCAAGTGATTAGCCTTGTATGTTGTGTCAAAAGTCATCACATTACAAAAACTTAAATAAGAAGATATTGCTTTTTCATTAGGCGAAAAGACACTTCTTAGTGTGCCTGCATGATCAACCTCACTGGTAAAGAAAAAATTTAGATCGGACTCAACTTTCTCTTGAAAATATTTAATGACAGAAATAAACTCGTGCCCAATATTATTTCTCCTATGTCGAATAAAATCAATAACTTGTTGGGGACTTACTTCTTCATAACCTTCTTCATGATTCATTGCATTAACAACACGGAAAATATTAGAAGGATGAATTCCTACATCAACCAAATTGTTAGAACGCTTCTGCTAATCTTTGATCAATGTGTCTGATGAGAATAAAAGTGATGGACCTTATCCAGGCTTGATGAGTCATGTGAATGCAAATCAACTAACTTGGTGACAACCTAAAGTCTCCTGTTTGATAATAAATGCAAACGAACATGCATCTCAGCAGGACACTGAACTCTAGTATCAATGCGATGGTTGACGGTAAGTCCTTCTTGTCTTTTGTCAGCCAACTTCTTCACACCCTCCTTGCAATAATATTTTCTATAAATAACTCCATGTGGAGGCCTCCGTGACTTATCTATTCCTTTTTTCTCACGCTAAAATCTCTGTTCCTTGCATAAGCATTCTAAAAGTTGTATGCTTCATCATCTGTTACAAATTGTTATCCTAAATAACTATGCTTCTAGATATTTCTCCATGTAAATTCATTTCCTACCAAAATAATTGTTGAATTAAAATAAAAATATTTTAAATAATAGATCTGAAATATAATAATTAAAGTTTACGCCATGGTCGCTATTGTCGCGGTCGATTAAATATTTAATGACCAAAAGATAAAACATAGATTTTAATATATTAAAGGAATGCGGCAAAGTTCACACATCTAATGTAATTATAGACTGCGAATAAGGTCGCAATTATAAAAAAAATTGTGATATTATTTATTAAAAATCGTGACTGTCATTGCATCCTTTATGATGTCTAATAAATATTACAACAAAGTGTTATATTATATACTGTGATCTTTATCGTAGTCCTTAATATATTAAAGGACTGCGACAAAAGTCACACATCTGATGTAACTACAGATTGCGACTAAGGTCGCAGTTATAAAGAAAACTGTGACATTATTTATTAAAAATCGCGACCATAGTCATATTCTTTAGGATGTCTCTGAATATTACAATAAAGTATTTTATTAAATACTGCGACCTTTGTCGCAGTCCTTAAATATTTAATGACCATGAGATAAAATATGGATTTGAATATATTAAAGGACTGCGGCAAAGGTTGCATATCTAACATATTTATAGACTACGACTAAGGTCGTAGTTATAAAAATTGTGACATTATTAATTAAAAAATACGACCTTAGTCGCATTTTTTTCTTTAAAACTTAAACTAGGTCGCAGTATCATCTTGGGTACCCAAAAATTTTTCAGATGAAAATTGCGAAAAAGAATAAAATAAAAAAAACACTAACCTCTTGATCAACATGCAAAAATCTCACTCCTTCTGAGTTTTCTATATTCTATGATGAAGTTGAACCTGATGATAAATGATTCATATTCAGATTGGGAGAAAGGGAGCAGGGGCATCGACGACCTGAGTTGGCAGGAGATGAGTTATGGTTGGGGTCAACATTAAAATACATAAGGCAATTGAAATCTAATGGAGATCCCGATGGAGAGTTGATGGAGATCTAGGTCTGCAAACTAAAAAAAAGAAATCTGATCCTGCTTTCGCTATTTTTAGAATGACTTTCTCTGCGAAACTCAAATCTAGATCTGACAGCGCGCGAAGACACAGATCTAATTAAAATAAAGGAAATAATAATAAAAATATAGATCTACTATTATCATAGAAAAACTTTCATTTTTTACCGCAAGGGTATTTAGTAATTTCAGTTATTCCCAAAAGCAGGTCGTCCTTTAAGATTGTAGAATGATGTGGCTAATAATGTGCCACGTCATCCCTGGATGAGCGGCATTCTCAGCTGTCGGATAATATACATATTTCTGTGTATATACACACACACATGGGGTTTCTGTACCTCAGCCGTCAGCTGAGAGAGTTTCTCAGTCGGCAGGACGTGGCAACATAATACCCACGCATTTGTTAAAAATTTTGTTGGACAAAAAATAAAAAATTCCGCTCGAATAAGCCATCAGTCACTTCAACAATTGCTTTGGCTAAAACGCCATCCCTTACAATTTTTTACTATCTGTAAAACTATTCCTTCAAAAAAAAATTACAGATCTGAATTTTTTACTTCATCAATCTGAAATCATTTAATGTTTTTGATTCCTAAACTTTCCAAACAATTGTGTTCAAAAATTTATTTTTTTAAACAAAGATTTGATCAAGATGGCGCCCAAGAAATCATCCGCAAAAAAGGTAAAGGGAAATCTAGAGAACCTAATGTTTTTGGGGTTCTGTAGCCCTTTATATTTTGATTTTTTTCAGTTGTGATTTAAATTTTTTTATTTTTTAAAAAAAACTGAGGATGCACTGATTAGAAAGCTTTCTACCATGATATTGCGATCATAGTCACAGTAATCAATAAGGACATGCAAAAATTTTATATAGATGACAAAATTTTGAAAATATTTTAAAAATAATAATGTAAAAAAAGTAAATCTCCTAATCATGGTGTAATAGACCGTAATAAATCAAAAAAATATTAGTCTTGCAGTCTTTCAGTCATAAATGATTGCATTAAATAACTTATTATTTTTTTAACTATTTTTCGAAAACTAAACCGTCACCTAAAAATCAAACACTTTTCGAAAACCCATATAATCAATTTCGGTCATGTTCACGTCGTTTGAGAGCGTGAACCTTTTGGACTTTCTGGATGTATTATATATTAAGGGTCACCTTTAAAGAAAAACATCAGTCTAACTTACATTTATAAAACTAAAAAATATCTTCCCCACCATCTTCCTCTGAAAAAAGCAATTCTTCTATTGATGATTAGGAATATTTTTCTGATATATTCCCTCGATACGGGTCAGAGGATGACATCGAAACGGACATTTTTGGGAGTTCATGGATGGTCTGAAGTACCACTATGAAGAGGAAGAAAGCGCCAAGGAGAGTCACGGTGCTATAGAGGAAGAAGAGGAGGAAAGCAAGATGGAAGATGAAGACCGTCATAATATAGAAGATGAAGATGATTATGATGGTGATGACGAGAAAGACTAGAATATTACTTTGTATTCATCATCTAAAAATAATTTTTTTAATTTTTGTAGGCATTTTAATGCCTTTATTTTGTAATGTTAATTATATAAATATTTTTTTTCTAATTATAATTTTAATGCCCTATCTTCTTAGATTTAAATGAAGATAATTATGATGAAGATGATTATGATGGTGATTCCAATCCTTAAAATATGATAATTTACAGGAATTGATAAAAACTACGGCTAAGGTCGCAGTCACAAACGAGACAGTTATTTCTCATTATATCCAGATAATACAAAAAAACAGTGGCCAGAGTCGCAGATCTAAAAACCTAACAAAAAAGTATAATCGTATATGCGACTATGGTCATAGTGATTATTATAAAATGCTAATTTTCACATTATACAATTAAATTATTAATAAAAAAATAACATATTAATTTGGTAACATAATTAAAAACCTTAATGTAACAATTCATATAAAACAAGAGCAGCAAATAACCCAAAAAAAGATTTATAATATTTGAACTACGACTCAGGTCGCAGTTGTTTGAAAACACATTATGGACGAAATATTGATGATAGCGACTAAAGTCACAGTCAACATGAATAATCAGGCTGCCATTAAATTCAAATAATATGCAAATCGCGACCATAGTTGCAGTTCAATTAATTTAAGTAAAATTTCCAAATAAACCATCCTGGTCGCAGTCATATAAAAAAATAAAAATTTCACTATATTCAATCAAAATATTAAAAAGTACAACATATTACATTGGTAACATTAGTAGAAGTCATAATGTAATAAATCATATGGAACAAGAGCTGCGAACAACGTGAAAATACATTATTACCAGAACTGCGACTCACGTCACAGTTAATTGATATCCCTTTTACATTAACACTGTGACCTTGGTCGCAAACAATGCAAGAAGATGTAGATATGAAGGTTTTATGAGGTTTCAGGTAGTAGCAACTTGAAACTACTTCTTCTGCAAATAAAAAAGTAGCGTAAATGTTTGAAACATCAAACTTAAAATTTAAAAAATTTAAAGAGAAAAATTTCATTACAATAATAGACAACCAGTCCTATAATGGCCCAACTGTTGATAGTTTTCATACTTACACTGCTTCACTTTCTTCTGTGATAAAGAATTTTCAAAACCAGACTTTAGCCTGGATGCATCTCCCCTTGGTAGCTACAGGATCAATCGGATCGCGTATATTAATTTTTCACCATCTCTCAATACCACAACTGATCCACTAGAACCAACATTAGTTTTTAGACTACGATACGATGTTGATCATTTAGTGTCCTGGATTTGAAGTTATTACTGGTTTCTGCAGCAAATCTTTTCAATACAGTATCCAACTTTGAAAGATAAATATTCGAATCAGACACCATTTCTAGAATTGCATTAAATCTGGTTCGCAGTGTCCACAGTCTAGCAGTTCCTCGCGTGCCTTGATTTGGAAAAGGTCTAATTCCATGTTCAATTGCAACATTCTTTTAACGAGCATCCAACCTCCATCTTAGTAGTATATAGGATTCTGGTATATGTATGTGTCACATGATTGCGCCATAAAATGTACATAATATATCTGCAAAGAATACCCTCTGTTTTTGAAAAAGGCACAATTACATGGCACATGAAGTTCGCCATAATTCTCATAACTGACCTTGTCCCAAATGTCTTTTGATTCAGAAAATTCACCGATTAAATAATTTTACTCTTGAGTCGTCATGTTCCAACTCTTTCAAAAGAGTATCATTACAACTGCCCATTCCTTTTGAAATAACTAAAAATCATCCTGGTATAAAACCTTAAAACTTGTATCTCATATGGATTTATTGAACAATTGGGTGCACAATTCAAACACCGAAAGTCTTCTTCAGATCAGCTCTACGACGGACAGTGATAGCTTTATCGTATTGGTGGACAAACTCAATTAGTTTTGTGTTTGCATTCACAAAATCCTTAAAGAAAGAGTTAATACTCTCAGACATTTGACTAGTTGTCATTCCAGCACAGAAAATATCCTTTAGATAAGCTTAACCCAGTATCCACACATCTGTACATCTTACTAACCAACTGTTTTCTTCTTCTTCTTCTATATGAAATTTCTCCTTCATCAATCTCCATCATTCCTCGCATGTGCTTATATCATGGGAGGAGTACCACAAATTGAAATCGATAGCAAAATCATCTCCATACTTGTTCATCAGAGGGATTTGTTGCTCGGCAATGTATTTCCTTACATACCTAAAATAATAACGGTGCCAAGAATTTGAAAAACTATCTATCTTGATGGCATCGTCTATCTCGGCATCTTGATCAGTAATGATGCATCCGTACATGCATTTAACCCATTTATTGAATAGCAAAACAAAAGTATACATTTGCTTGTCTGCAAGTAATGCACAACCAAACAAAATCGACTGCCGATGATGATTCACTCCAGTGAATAGAGTAAAGGGCAGGTTCAAGTGATTAATCCTATATATTGTGTCAAAAACAACCACGTCACAAAAACTTAAATAGATAAAATTGCTCTTCCATCAGCCCCAAAAATACTTCTTAGTGTGCATGCATGATCAACCTTACTAGCAAAGAAATAATCTGGATCGGACTCAGTTTTTTCTTGAAAATATTTGATGATAGAAATAAACTCATGCCCAATGTTATTTCTCCGGCGTCGAATAAAATCAATAGCTTATTGGGGGTTTACTTCTTCACAACCTTTTCCGTAGTTCATTACATTAATAACACGGAAAATATTAGAAAGACGAATTCCTACATCAACCAAATTGGTCATAATGCTTCTGCTAATTTTTGATCGATGTGTCTTGTGAGAGTAAAAGTGATGGACCTTATTCGGGCTTAATAATCATGTGAATGCGAATCAACAAACTTGGTGACAATCTAAAATATTCAGTCTGAAAATAAACGCAGACGTACATGCATCTAAGCATGACACTGAATTATAATATCAATACGAGAGTTGACCGTAAGCCTTTCTTGTCTTTTGTCAACCAACTTCTTCACACCATCCTTATTGCAACAATATTTTCTACAAATAATTTCATGAGAGGATCTGCGTGACTTATCTATTCTTTTTCTTCTCACGCCAAAACCTCTGTTCCTTGCATAAGGATTGTAGAAGTTGTTGCTTCATCATCTGTCGCAAATTGTTGCTGTCCTTAAAAAATAACTACGCTTCCGACATTTCTCCATGTAAATTTATTCTACCAAAAAAATATTGAATTAAATAAAATGAAATAACTGAAAATAACACGTCAAAAATATTAAATTAAAGACTGCGACTAAGTCGCACTTATAAAGGTAACTGTGATAATATTGACTAAAAGTCTTGACCGTAATCGCATCTTTCAGGATGTCTATAAATATTACAACAAAGTGCTATTTCCGTATAACTGCGACCTTTGTCGTAGTCTCTTAATATATTAAAGGACTACGCAAAAAGCTTGCACAGGTGATGTATTACAGACTGCGATAAAGGTCGTAATTATAAATAAATTGTGACATAATTCATTAAAAATAGCGACCGTAGTCGCATACTTTAAGATGTCTATAAATATCACAAAAAAATTATTTTATTAAATACTGTGACCTTTGTCACAGTCCTTAAAAATTTAATGACCATGAGATAAACATGGACTTTAATAAATTAAAAGAACTGCGATAAAGGTCCGAGATCAAACTTAATTAAAGACTGCGACTAAGGTCACATTAATAAAACTGTGAAATTGTTAATTAGAAAACTGCGATCTTGGTCGCATTGTTCTATAAAACGTAACTACGGCTGAGTTTCATCTAGGTTACGCCAAAAAAAATTTCAGATGAGAAATTACGAAGAATAACAAAATAAATAAAGAAGAAAAAATAAGCTCGTAGTGGAGCTAAGGGAAGCTTCTGGCGAAGTTAGGAGTAAGCTCTCAGCGAAGCTATAAGTTGGCCTTTTGTGGCTCCACAGAACATCTAGTGAAGCTATTAGCTAGCTTTCTGCGAAGTTATGAAAAACTCCAGGGTGAAACTATAAGTTAGCCCATGGCAAAGCTATGATGGATTCTTGTGGAGCTAAGAAAACTTAGCCTCTCGTGCGATTGCTCCTGTGAGACTTATGTCTCTAGGCCCCTCATGATCTTCTTTAAAGGCAACTTTGACTTACTATCTGCTTTATTGATTAGTAATATCCATGTTACTACTGCCTTACTTCTGGTCATCAGCTTGTCTTCGACTTATCTTTTGTAGATGTCAATAAGTTAGACGTTTCTCAGACCAGCTGAAGATGAATGTTGGAGTCCATCTTTTTCGATTGTCAACAAGACCCCCTTAAAAGTTTTTGTGAATCTGCAATGGAATGGTTTGATCCTGAGATACTTTGAACTGTTTGGATTGATGGAATGTGAATGTGAACATCGCCTTGGTGTTTGGGTTCAACTTCGTCTTTAACTTTGCCTTCGGTTGGGATAGGTTCGTCGAGGAATTGTAACAATCCGCTTCATGTAGCTTCGCGCTTCTGGGTAGCTTCGCTTTTGGGTATCTCCGCCTTTGGGCTTTCTGAAGTAACTTCGCTTCAAACTGAGTTGGAAGATGAGTATTAGCCTCGCGCTTGCTGTGATGGAGTGATGCTCCGTTCCCAAGGCTAATCTTTTTTTGCGAGTTACGAGAGGAATTGTTCCCTTTTTCAAGGTTAGAATATCCTCTCGTGCATTAACAAGGAAGATTATTCCCTTTTTCGAAGTTCAAATAACTTCGTGCGCATTCCTGAGGAGACTATTCCCTTTCTCAAGGCCAAGCACTTGAATGCCTTAATTCGCCCGCGCTTCCAAGCTTGAAGTGGTGGCGGCGTAGTCAGCCATGAGGTCTATAAATAGGACTCTTATAGTCTTTCCTAGAGAAACATACTCCTCTCTTTCTACGAGGTTTGTTTATGACCTCCTCCCCATTACTTAAGCAAGGAGGCTGAGGTCCCTGAAGTAGTGGGGACTCTCACTCAATCAAGAACTGGTGAGCCTTGGCTATCCAGTAACTTTCAGGAGTTTATCTTCTTCAATCTTCTTAGCTTTACCTGCTATCTTAGGGATTAAATTCCCGTGGTCTTCGCATTTGGCTGACTTTCAGAAAAGGATTTCAGTCCTATTTTCAGCTTCTTGGGGAAGCTAACATTCTCGCTCGATCAGGCGAAAGATCTTTCCATGCAGAGTTCCTGCCTTGATCTGTTAAATTTGCCTATTGAATCTGCCATATAGGCAAAGGCTTAGGACTTGACCTCTTCAAGGTTGAGCCAGTCTTACCATATAAGTGGGGTCAAGACTGCGTCCCTCTAGGCCAGTCTGGCCTAGCCATAGGCGAGGTTAGGACTTGGCCCTTTTTGAGGCTTCTCCAGCCTAACTGTCTTGGGCGTGGGTTAAAACTTGGCTTATGCTGAGTTAGTCTATCATTACTGTACAAGCGAGGCTATCCTCTGCTTAGCTGAAATCCATCTTCAAGGCACAACTAGGTCGGATCTGAATTGCTTTGCCCAAAGAATTTAACATTCCATCCTTTTCCCTTTGCATTTTTTTTGATTTATGCTAACTTGTTTCCTGTTTGCATTGCAGCGAACTGTGCTCGCCAATCTTTCATCTTGATGAAAGAGATCAGAAACTTGCCTCTTAATTTTCAAGTTGAAGCTTTGATCATAAGCAGGCGGAGCATACTGGAGCAGCTGATGCGCATTCCAAGAAGAGGTTGACAGTTGCTTATCCGAGATGATCCACTTCAGGAAGGGGCTGGTAGTCGCTTATCCGAGATGATCTACTTTGGGAAGGCAGACGTCCCAGTAAGGTCTTGGATCCTTCCTTTGCCATTTTGTTTAAGGAAGATCCAGCTTTCTGGTAGCAACCAATCCCTTGCCAATTTTGATCAAAGAAGATCCAACTTCTTGATGGCAAAATCTGCCTTTAAGCGAAGGATTACGGCTTTGTGCAGGAGAAAGGCCTTTCGTGTCCAGTTGTTTTGGCTTATCATCCTGAAAGTAGATAGGACAACTTATATGCCTTTGGAGCAAAGATTCTGTTTTATGAAAGATAATCTTGATGTAGTATCAATGTATCTTCCATTTGAACTCAATAAAAATATTTATTTTCTGCTTGTCTACTTTGTTCCCTCCCTTTCTCTTTGCATTTCGAAATATCCGGAATGGACTAGCTTAAGCAAGTCTTTTCGTTAGGAGGAAAGAAAAGCTCTTAGCGAGCTAAGCTTCCCATGAAACTGAAGATGAATTTTCGGCTAAGTTAAGAACGAGCTTCCAGCGGAGCTAGCATGAAGTTTTTGCGAAGCTAAAGAAGAGCTCTTAGCGGAGCGAAGGCTCGTCTTTTAGCGAAGTTACTCAAGCGTCGCTCGAGGTCAACGCTAAACTCACAGTAGAGTTAGCCATTGGCGGGGCTGAAGCAAGATTTCTCGAGAAGGCGCTTAGGCGCCGTTTCAAATTGATTTGAAATGGCCGCCTGCGCTCCTTTTGAGGAGTCAAAATTAAGACATTTTATGTCTAAAAAAGCCCGATGGGCTGAAAAAGAGAGTTAACTTCTCTTTTAGATTTTTAGAGAATTTTCAGAGAGTGAATCTCTTTCTTCTTCTTCTCTTCTTCATTCCGATTTCCAGAACTCCATAGTTCTTTCATGGCTCCCAAAAGACGAGCAGCAAAGAGGCAGCGGCCTCTGCGACGGAGGGGCCCTCTTCTCCTCCGGTTATCGAACGCCCCACTGCGGGTAGGGATTTTTCCCTTATATTTGGAGATTTTTCATCTCTTTTTGAAGCCAAATTCTGGCTATTTCCTGATGAATCCAGAGTGATCCATCGTGATCCAGTGATCTCAGGAGTTCAACCCCTTAATTTTCTTTGCCGAATTTTTAGGGGATTTAATTTTCCTTTATTTCTTAACTGAAAATTTAGAAACCGAATGGTCTCTTCTCTCAGCTTCTATGTGAAGCTAACCCTTAGGGTGGTTTACATTTTGTCAACGACAGGATGCGAAGCTTGTTGGCCCAATGGCTTCCACTCTAGTTTTGATGATGATCAACACTCATGTAGTTATGTTTACTAATATTCTTGTGTTTCTAAGTTTCAGATCATTAACAGGATATTAGGTTGGTGATTAGCTTCAACAAGATGATTAGAAGCTATTCATGATGATTCCGGTGCCAAAGCTTAAAGATCATACCTTTGCACTTGGAGAATCATGGAGTTTGGACCGAGTCTACTTAGAGATGAAGATCGTCAAGAAGACTTAGGTATCCTAGTTTAGATTATGAGCTTTAGATCCATTTGTAAAGCTTAGTATAGTTGATATGCTCAAGTGCACAAATCACACACGTTTTATGTTTGAGTTTTGGTTTTCATGAATAGTTTATCAAAACAAGTTTACATATGTTATATGTATAGTAGATGTTTTCTATTTATACATACATGCTTTAACTTGGTAAACAAACTTATTTTGATATCCCTATTCATGTTTGGAAAATCAAGTTTTGACAAAATACAGGTTTTGTTTTTGATAAAATTTGCAAGACTCTAAATGAATTGATATGTTGATATATTGTCTTGAAATTTTATCACATGTTTATTTTTAACATAAAATGATAAAACAATTTTAGAAAAACATATTTTTAGAAAACAGTTTTTATTGTGATTAAAACTATTTTTTAGATTTACTGTGAATTTATGGGATTTTTATTGAGTGAAAGACCTATTTTCAAATCCCGTATCTGTGCAGATCTGCACTGTGCCGCCAGGCCAGTTCGGTCGACCGGACCGGTCGACCGCACCAAGTGGCCGGTCGACCGGGTCGGTCGACCGATGTGCACAGATGTGCACGCTGGCTACACATTGTAGTTGGTCGACCGAACCGGTCGACCGAGTTGAGAGTTCAACTCTCAGATGTTTCGGTCGACCGGGCCGGTCGACCGCTAGTGCCAACGGTCACTTTTCTGACCGTTGGCGGTCGACCGGGCCGGTCGACCGACGCGCCGTCAGAGCTGCCAGCTCAGCTCTAACGGCTAGTTTTCTGTTTGGCCTATATAAACTCCATCTCTTTGGGGATTTTGGCCAATTTTTAAGAGGAAAAATTCCAGTTTTCTGAAGTGTTTAAAAGAGTTTTAAAAAGTAGTTTTTGAGCTTTAAACTTCTAATCTTTATTGTTTTGGGTTTTTGAAAAATCAAAGAGAACTAGGTTTTGGGATTTTGATTTGATCTTTTATTTCTATCATATACAAGAGATTTCCCAAGTAGTTTTTCTTTTGTTGCTTGTTTCCAAAACACTTAGTTTCCACACTTGAGCCATATCTTCTATCCTAAACTATTAGGATCTTATTTTTGTGGAAAAAGAGAAAAGAGAGTGTTTGAGGTTGTTGTTGTAAACCTCTAAGTTGTACACCCTTATTCTTGTTGTATCCCTCTTCGGTAGAGGTGATCGGGTGATTGGTTTGTGAGCCCTTAGGTAGAGGTGTTTTTTGTAGTTGGTTACGGGCCGTATCCCTCTTCGGTAGAGTGGATTGTGGTGTATAGCCTCGGTGGCTTTGTGAGGTTGAAGAGGAGTTTGGTACTCCTATAGTGGATTGGGAAATCCTACACGGTGGTGTAGGCGGGGATGTAGAGTTGGGTACTCGAACCTCGAAACAAATCTTTTGTGTTAGAGCGTTTGATCCATTGTCTCTCTAACCCTTACTCTCTTTACATTTGTGCAAAGCATCATTTCATACAAGCATCATACTTTCATAGATTCATACAATATACATTGCTTGTGTTGCCTTGCATCTTTCATATTGTAATTTATCCTTGATTGCTTGGCTTGATTGTGTGTGCACTATTTTTATTGCTTGGATTGCTTGTGTGTGTGTGCCTAACTTGTACTCATCCAACAAGAGCTTCACATAGCGCCTCAACCCATTTAAAGGGGAATCAAGGGGAGTTAGTCCAGAGCCTCGCAAGGAGAATTCGGGCTACACTTGTTGTATTGTATTAGTTTGTGCATAATTTGCATTAGCTTCCGCATTTAGCGCACTTAGTTTACATTTAGTTTCTTAGATTAGCACTTACACCTATTCACCCCCCCTCTAGGGGTTTTTCAATTGGTATCAGAGCTAGTGCTCCTGATACTTAGGCTTAACATCCTAGAGTGATCCAATTGCTTGCTAATCTCATTTGCATTTGTTTGTTTGCACATTCATATATAGTTTACCATGGACTTCATGACCCCTCCTATTTTTGACCCTTCCAACATGATGTTTGGAAGTATAGGATGTCCATGTACTAAAGACCTAGGTTTGCATTTTTCCTTGCGGCCACCAAGAGGTGTTATCTTGGTGATTGTAATCATATAGGGGCCAATGCACAAGCCCTAGAGGCTATTAGAAGCACATTACCTAAAGATCATCTTATGTGTGTTTCTAATCTTGATTCCGCTTTTGCAGTGTGGAACAAGTTGACAACAACCACCAACACCTCCAAGCTTCAAGT
Source organism: Agave tequilana (assembly GCA_038442645.1). Lineage (NCBI taxonomy): Eukaryota > Viridiplantae > Streptophyta > Magnoliopsida > Asparagales > Asparagaceae > Agave > Agave tequilana. The sequence continues at coordinate 79,585 of JAVJIF010034713.1, forward strand.
CCAAATCCAAGAAGAGGAATCTAGTGGAGAATCCAACTCTATATGCTACATGGTCCAAGGAATGACTCCCTTGAGGTACATTCGGAATCTCAACTAGATAGTAATGATTGTGCTAGTTCTTCAAATGATTATGTTGATCCCCATGCCTTAAATGAAGAACTATCTATTGTTTGTGAAAAACTAATAGAAAAAATATAACTTGTTGAAAAAGAAGAGTCTAGGCATTAATAATGAAAATAAAAATTTGATTGCTAGACTTGATGTTGTTTTGCAAGAGAAAGAGGAGATTGCTAATGAAAGGGATTCATTAAAATCTCAACTTGGTCTTGCACTTAAAGAAAATGAGTTTTTGAAAAATAAAAATGATTGCCATGTTCTTTTGAAGAAAAATGAAAACTTGTCTTCAAAATTGATTTTGTTTTAAAAGAGAATGTTGATTTGAAAAATAAAATTATTTCTATTTCAAATGATTTAGATGTGTGTTTAAAGAAAAACATTATTTTGCAAAATAAGATGGATGCACATGTTTGCCATGCTAGTGTAGCTTCTTCATCTAGTCTACCTAATGCATGTACCTCTTCTTCTAAAATTATTGATGATATTTGTATGTTAAAGAAGAGAGTAGATTGTTTGGCTCCACTATGAGCCAATGTGCCATGAACCACTCACGGTTGGAAACCTTGGTTCGAAAGAAACAAGTTCCATCCTTTATGCATGCACACCCATCACGGCATACACATGCTCCACACGGACACCATCAACACATGTATGCTCATGTGTACTCATGTACACATTGTGGACGTAAGGGCCACCTTGCTAAATTTTGTTATGATAGATTACATACTCCTAATTTAGCAAAGAATTTTGTTTGGGTTAGAGAAGGTACTAACCCCATGGACCCAAGAAGATATGGGTACCAAAGACCACCCCTCCTATTGTTTTTGATGTAGGTGTGGCTCTCACATGACGTGAGAGTGATGACACCTTGGAGTGGATGCGTTCCGGACTTAAAGGAAATCAAATGGATGCATCACTTTCAAGGGAAGATTTGGTGGAGATGACCACCATGTTTTGGAGACAAGGAGAGTTGCTTCTTCGTTTTGGTAACAATCCTTTACTCCCATTTATTGTTTACATGCTTTTAATATTCATTGTTTATAGCATGTTTTTGATGTCTATGGATTAGTATGTTCATTCCATGTTTATTAGATCCTTGACATACATATATAGTATTTGAGACACACATGCTTATATGAACCCATAATTAGTGTTCTCACTTTTGTTTGAGCTATAATGTACATCATGAATCTAATACATGTGAATTTACATAGTAATCATGTTAGTTTTATCATGATGACTTTTATATTTGTTTTGATGCTTCATGTTTTGGAATATATGTTTAGATGTTTGTTTTCATTAAACTAGTTATATACTTGTACATATAGTGGGCCACAAATAAATCTATATAGTATGAGTTTGAACGCTTATTTGAACCCATTAGATGTGCTAGTATAGTCTAGTTTTGATGATTCATACATTTCAAACTTGTATCCATTTTTGGATTTGTTTTATGAGTTTTCACTTCATGTATATGTGTATTATTGCCAAACCTTAAGATATACATGTATACCCCTTGAGTCATATGCCTTTCATGCAAATATCTATTATGGACTCAAAGTGTGTTTAAGGGATATGTATGTATACTTCTTGTGTTGACAAATCATACAGATACCTTGAAATAAAATTGCTTTGATGAAAATTTAGCCTTACATGTTTTCATGTTTATGTGTCAATATTTAACTTCATGTATATGTCCATCTTATCCAAACTATTGACTATACATGAGTATCCTTTTTGAGCCACGTGCCTTAATGCATATATCTTGTGGACTCTTTATGTTTTGGATATGTATGTATACGTTAGTTTGTATTAGACATACATATACCTTGAAGATTAGATAGTTTTGATGATTTCGTGTTTTTTAAGGAATAATTGAGCTTAATTGAACATGTTTTCATGATTATGATCTTCATATTGTATTTTTACACTCATATTTATTGCTTGCTCATGTTTTATTTTCATGAGTCTTATTTATGCCTAATTGAACTTGAGTGTTTGATATGATGTGGATTTCATGTTTAAAACAATTTTGTTTTATTCCTTGCTTGAAGGATTTCGTACTAGTTAATAAGTTTTTCCATTTTAACTAGTTCGTATTCTTCATTTGGTAGTGATTTTCAAACTAAACCTAATTTTCAAATCTATCTTTGAAAACCTACCTTCCAAGGGCGGTAGGATGGAGATCATGTTCATGTATGCCTTAATAGAAAATCATTTAAAACTTGAATTATGATTGGGTGGTAGATAATATGATGTATACACTTGAACTTATTGTTATGTCAATTGGTATCATTGAACTCTTTCAATTGGTATCATTTTGATCTTCTTGTATACTCATATATGTTTTGTATGTATGTATGCTTTAAATTCCAAGTATATCAATTTCTATGGTATCTATCTTTCATACATATATATGTTTGTGTTTATGCTAGTGCTTGAGTTTCAATTGTTTAAATTGACTATTTTAAATTGTTATCAAGACTATGCATGTCTTTAGTTTGTTTTTCATAAAGGGGGAGAAAATTTGATTTTGTACTTCAATTGGCATTTGTACTCCCACTCTTTATGATTAAAAGTTGCTATTTTGAACATATGATATCAACATCAAATTTGTTTATATATTTTCAAAAATGAAATATATTTTTACAATTGGTATCATATTAAGAAATTCAAAATTTGCTTTGGTTTCAAGATTCATGTTTAAGAATTCAAGACTTATGTTTAATTACAATTGGTATTTTCAAAATTTTTGTTAAAGAAAATATTCAAAGTTTTGATTTGTATTTCCTATATGCAAGGAGAGCTTAACATCTCTCTTACATATAGATTCATGTTGAGTATATTATAAATTGAGGAGCTTGACAACTCTTCTTTATATGATATACGTGTGTAGGGGGAGCTTCACATCTCCTCTTATGCATTACATAATATGTGTTATGTGAATTGGGGCTTGTCATCCTTTCTTCATGTAATGCATATGTGTAGGGAAGCTAACTTAGCGTCTTCCTCTTCATGAATGTATATAGCATATAACATATATTGATTCTTGTTATTGGTATCAAGATGCTTCATGACATATTTTTAATTGATATCATGTTTGTAGTCACTCCTTATTGATTTTGTTTTTTGTTTTAGACAAAAAAGGGGGGAGAACATTGTCTTTATTATTTTGTTGACATAAAGGGAAGAAAGATTTTTACCCCTCGTTTTATTTATGGTTTTGATACCCCTTTGTTGATGATTGACAAAAAGGGGGAGAAAGATTTATGAAGTTTTATATGCATGCTTATGTTTATGCATATATTATGTTTTAATCTCAAGAATATTAAGTTTATTTGATATAGAGTTTGCTTTGTAATTGGTATCTAGAGCTTATTTTGTTTTGAATATTCCATTTGATATCTAGAACCATTTATTGTTTATGCATACGCATGTTTCATGTTTAATATTCATTGCATATATTTATTGTTTATCCCTATGCATGAGTTAAGGGGGAGCTTCCTTGAAGCTTATCTTTAATCCATGCATATATACTCCATGAGTTTTGTCATCATCAAAAAGGGGGAGATTGTTGCCCAATGGCCTTCCACTCTAGTTTTGATGATAATCAACACTCATGTAGTTATGTTTACTAATATTCTTGTGTTTCTAAGTTTCAGATCATTAACAGGATATTAGGTTGGTGATTAGCTTCAACAAGATGATTAGAAGCTATTCATGATGATTCCGGTGCCAAAGCTTAAAGATCATACCTTTGCACTTGGAGAATCACAGAGTTTGGACCGAGTCTACTTGGAGATGAAGATCGTCAAGAAGACTTAGGTATCCTAGTTTAGATTATGAGCTTTAGATCCATTTGTAAAGCTTAGTATAGTTGATATGCTCAAGTGCACAAATCACACACGTTTTATGTTTGAGTTTTGGTTTTCATGAATAGTTTATCAAAACAAGTTTACATATTATATGTATAGTAGATGTTTTCTATTATACATACATGCTTTAACTTGGTAAACAAACTTATTTGATATCCCTATTCATGTTTTGAAAAAATCAAGTTTGACAAAATACAGGTTTTATTTTTGATAAATTTGCAAGACTCTAAAATGAATTGATATGTTGATATATGTCTTGAAATTTTTATCACATGTTTATGTTTAACATAAAATGATAAAACAAGTTTTAGAAAA